>VYZU01062492.1:36445-117501 GCA_013401355.1 Ceyx cyanopectus | reverse complement strand
AGGCAAAGGTGGCATTCAGTAACTCAGCCTTCTCTTTGTCCTCAGTCACCAGGGCACCCGCTTCATCCAGCAGCGGGCCCACACTGCCTCTAGGCTTCTTTTTGCCTCCAACATACTTGTAGAAGCTTTTCTTGTTATCCTTGATCTCCCTTGCTAGCTTGCTTTCAAGGGAAGCTTTAGCTTTCCTTGTTTATTCCTGCATCTTTTGACAACCTCCCTATATTCTTACATACACCAGTCTGGAATCTTTGGCAGTAGAATTCTCAGATATGGCACACTGCCTTTAAGTATGTAAAAAGCCAAGTATTTGCTGAATTTTGCAGTGTAGTAAGGTACTAACCAGGGAAGTTTTATTCAGTTACTGTTCGTAGCTCTTTCCATTATGTTTTGTTTTAAAACTTAACTGAATGTCAAAATGCATTGCTAACTTTCTCAGTTGTTTGTATTACTTTGTTTATTTTGCTCTTGGCTAGTGAAGATTTCTTGGGTGGGAACTGAGTTAATAATATTCTAGGTTTTGTAGGTTGTCTACTGCAGAAGGGACTAATTAGCAATGTAAGCTGTGTTGCTGATACTAGTTATTTGAAGTGTCAACAGTTGTCTTCTAGAAGTTGTTTTTTTTTCTCTATGCTTTCCTTGATGAAAATATATATGCAAGGATATGGAATTAGGTTGGGAAGAGGAGTTGTGTGTAGATATTCTGTGTTGGGTTTTTTTTGAGTTGATTATAATTAAGTGGAGACTCCAAGCCCTTGAAGATGTCATTTGTACTGTATTTAGTGGGTTTATGGTTTCCTAGCACTTTGATTAAGAGATAGAGGACAGTCAGTGGGAAGGTTGGATTTGTCATATTTGCATTTGAAGGTGGCAGCAGAAGAGTAGGAATATTTTTATGTAAGAACTTGGTGATATTTGAACTGGTAACTTTTTTTCTCAATCAGATATTGTCCCTTCCCACTCTCCTGAAGACATACTGTTTCAGAAGAAAGGGTTGAACTAATTTGTTTGCAAATTGTGATTGTAAAATGTCAGAATTAGAGAATTTCTGACTCTCTGGCTGTGCTCATTAGAAAAAGCTTCACTAATTTTCTAAAAGATTCTACTTCTGCAGTCTTGCAGTGCAGGCATGTAAAGCTATTGAAGTAATATTCCATCTTTAACTCTTTTCTCGTAGACTTGTTACTACAGAGATTCCACGGATAGATAAAGGGCAATTAATTGTAGATTCGACAAAGGAAAGTCCTATTGTTCAGCTAGTACAAGAGTATGAAGAAGATACAAGCCAGTCAACGGTAACCTTGCTGCCCAGTGATGATCAGGAAGAAGAAGCATCAGCATGGTTTGAACTTGAGACAGAAAAGTACTGCTGTGACTTGGCAACAGTATGTTGTATTTCTACCTTTTCAGAGTATTTGTTTAAATGGTGTTCTGTTGCAGTAGCCATGCATCGGCAGCGCAGTAAAACTGAAGATAAACAAAGGCAAGATTACTCTGAGGTTCAGCTGCCACAGGCAGTTCTGACCGAATCTATACATATGTCAATAGATGAGCCTCTGCCTGAGCAATTAGACAGCCAAGTTGAAAGACTATCTGGACCTGTTGTCACTGTTGACTTCAGCAGGGTGGTCCATGAGAAGATCAGTAATGAGACCACAGACTCAATTGAACTGGAACCAAGCCATCCTCAAACTGTCTCTCAATCCCTCCTCTTAGAAGTAACATCTGAAGGTAAGCTATTGTCAACAACAGACATGGCGTTGGAGCCTGCAAAAGGAGATGTAGGCCAGGGAGCACCAAGGGTGACCCCTCAGGTGGATATAACTGAGAACAGTGCGGAAAGAGAAAAGGCTGAGAGCTCTATTTCAGAAAAAAACCCTGTCGTTTCTGACACCAGTGTGTCCACTGAGACAAAGGAGATGAGCACAAGAGAGATTTTTGCTACTCCAGTGATTTCAAAGCCTATAGAGACTGTTCTACAGCCTGAACATACACTAGGCATGTTAGCCAGTGATTCTGGGGAAGGAAAGGAAAACACTCCAGAAGTACAGAAGCCTGTTTCGCCTACTGTTGAGTCATCTATATCTGCTGAAACCAAGGAGGATGATCAGACAACTGAAGAAGCTTTAATGGCAATTCCGGTCTCTGGGGGACCGCAGAGAACAGCTACAGACTTCTATGCAGAGTTGCAGAATTCAACAGATCTAGGCTATGCAAATGGAAATCTTGTTCATGGATCTAATCAAAAGGAGTCTGTCTTCATGCGCCTCAATAATCGCATCAAAGCCCTAGAAGTAAATATGTCTCTCAGCAGCCGTTACTTGGAAGAACTTAGTCAGAGGTAAGTCTGAAAAAGACTGGTGAGAGTCTACCATGTGTAAACATGATTTTAACCACCTACACAAAGGAACATGCACATACAGAAAGGAGCGCAGTGTCAGCAGTGTATAATGTAAATCACAGTATACAGCTTGGTGGAAAACTGAGAAGTACCTAAGCCTAGGTAGCTGCTGGAGACCTAAGTGTCTGTTGGTGGCAGGGATTCCCTTTCTGTATTTCAGATACATTTATTTTCAGATCAAATTTTTTTGTTTTGAGGAATACTGTTGTGGGCTTTTTAATTGTTGTCAGGAATTAAGCATTAATCCTGTCCATAATCCTTTTGACAAAAGGCCACATCCTTTTGTCAAACTGAATGACATAGGCATCCAAGGCTGCCTTTACTGAGTTTGTTTCCACTTCAACTGTTGTATTACCTGTAATAACTCCTGTTGAAGAAGGGTTCATGGAGAGGGAATCAAGACTTGTGTGAGGGATGTATGTGTGTTAGTGTTTATCTCTGGTTCTCCTTAGCCATAGAAACATAGTGAAATGTACTAATTTCAGAACTGGTTCCAAGGAAAGGGCTTTCTGTTATATTTGCTGCTGTGTTGTCTGTCTCAGCAGTCAATGTTTTCAGATAATTCTGTATAGTCAATGATGGTAAATACACACTAAATTATTAAGTGTTGAAATAGATCTGACTTTATTGTTGTCGGGGGGGGGGCCAAACAAAACAAAGACCAAACAAAACAAAAAGAACAAACCACACAAACCCAAACAAAAAACCACAGAAATCAGAGACACATCTCTGTGAATCTTGAAATGCTATTTGATGTTTAAATAAAACCTCTTTGACCAAAGAGAAGTTTTCTGCTGGCATAGTTATATTTTCTGAAGATCAGTCTAGTGCTGAGAAGTTTTGTGGACTATCATTTCAGACCTTCATGCTCTTTGTTTTAGGTACCGAAAGCAAATGGAAGAAATGCAGAAGGCTTTCAATAAAACAATAATAAAACTTCAGAACACCTCAAGAATAGCAGAAGAGCAGGTATGTGTTGGAGTACTGAAGTTCTTTACTAACTAGGAAATCTTACTTTTATGAAAGAGTTGCAAGGAGGTGCAGAAATTCTCTTTTAAATTAAGTTTTTTATTAGCTGCATATCTGCCTTTTAAAATAATCCATTCTGTGCTTCCCTTTTTTTTTTTTTTCCTAATAAAATTTTTAGGTATGTTTCTAGTTGTTTTAGAATAAAGCCATTTCTAGCTGTGTTTCATGATTTTTGTATGTGAAGGAAAAAACCACTATCTGTCTTCTGGTATTACCTAAAACTCTTAAAGGCCTTTGACAATTAGTTATCCAGGTCATTTCCTGTCCTTGTTTCTTGGTTGTAACTGCAAACTTTTTTTAAACCTCATTTGAAAAACAAGCCAAGTTGCTTTTAATATCTTTTAGTACAGATGGACAATTGCCCTGATGCTTCCAAACAGACCTAGCCTTTAGAAAAGTACAGTAATGTTTATGCCAAACTTGTATTTTAAAGTGTAGTGCAAGTAATTAAAGCTTTAGCACAAATGTGACGTAACAAACTGGGAGCCTAAGGTTTTCCTGCTCTGCCATCCTACCTTTCCTGAGCTGCTGGGGAATACAGCAGTGCTGAATAATTACTGAAGCAGCTGTCCATGTAGCATAACACCTGTAATCCCAGACTGTCTGAAGTGCAGTCACAGGCCTGTAGTTTACTTTTTCATCAGTAGTGAATCAAATCCCAACTTCTTTGAGGTCATATGCATGCTCTCTTCTGCTTTTTATTCTTTTTTTAATAGTATCCACTGTTGGTCAGTCTGAGTTGCTCCTCTTGGTTAACCTCCCTGGTATTCTGCTCACCTTTTAGTTTCTCATAGGATTAAGAGTCTTGCTAGGGCTCTTTCTAAGAAGATGATAGCTGCAAAAGACTTGTTCCCAGCTGGCTTGGGATCCTGTCACTTAGTGCTGGCCACCTGATTCCAGAATAGAAGCTGTGTGGCAGGCCTTAGACTTTAGCTCTGCCTGGTCATCTACATGTGTATTTTGTAACATGACAGTCCTCAGCTTCCCAATAGCATTGCATGGAGCCTTTAATGAGAATGGCAGCAGTCACTGTCATTAAGTGCACTGGATGTAATGTTACAAACCACTACAAGTCTTGATGGCTTTAAGGGTGTATATAGCTAATGCTGCTTCAGCAGTTTCAAATGTTCTATGAAGTTGTGTTGAAAACAATGCAGAGTAGGTCATGTGCTACAGAATGAATGGCTGTATCAGTGCTAACTCCATACACATGAGAGTATATAATAGTGGGAACCTGACAACTACCATATAGCTTGGCCTTGACTCTCTTTAATACAGGATCAACGACAAACAGAAGCAATCCAGCTGTTGCAAGCACAGCTCGCCAACATGACACAGCTGGTTTCCAATCTGTCAACAACTGTGGTGGAATTAAAAAACGAGGTAACTAATTCAGCAGTATGGCATGAGAACAAAAAGCAAACAGATCAGAGAATGGTTGGGGTTGGAAGGGACCTCTAGAGTCCAAACTCCCTGCACAAAAGCAGGATCACCTAGGGCATGTCACACAAGTATGAATACAACTCAATTTGAAAAGGCTTGGAGTCTTTAAAGGATTTTTTTTTTTTTCATTTCAGTAATTGTCTGTAGTGTTGCTTTCAGCCTACTTTAATAGCTGGCTGTGATAAAAGAAGTTTGAACATCTTGAGCTCTCTTGTGAACAGTAAGATTAGTAGTGTTGTTGAAGAAATGATCAGCCCCATGATTACAGTCTAAATTAATGATAAAGATAAAACTTGGAATAACTTTCTCATCTTTCATGTAGTGCAATGGAATTGGTATTGTTCTGTGCAATGTTTTTTGAGGAAATCAGAAGACTAGCCACGGATTTTGAAATGACAGTGGGATTTGTTGCACATATAGAACATTTGACATGTGTCAGAGGGAATGGTTAAGTTTGTGCTTAGAGAACTTTTCTGGCACATGCATTATATAACCAGTTGTATAACCAGTTGTGTTGCATGGTTCTGTTAGAGCATCAGTAAGATGGGATGCTTTGCAGTGTCTAATGCTTAGGTTGTCCACTTAAGTATTAAGAGGCTCTTTGCTGTAAGAGGGTTAGTGTGCAGGAGCATACTGGCCACTGCTGGAACTGGGATGTGACAGACGAGTATGTGGAAGGTTGCACTCCTCTGAATGGGAGGCTCATGTGGCTAAGGTGCCCTTATTTCCTCTCTACCCATTGTGGTCTTTTAAGGTTTGGGGAATCTTGGCAACAGTATTGGGAACACATTCTTGCAAATTTTTGTGTTTTCTAGCCCAGGATTTCAAACAGTATGATAAACGTGATATATTACTTTTTTGTGTGTGCACATGTTGCCAAAGACATCTCTTGAGCTGTTTTTCCAAAACATCAGACGTTTTTAACACTCCTTTATGAATCCTGGCTGGCTAAGCTCATGTTCTTGAGTGCTGTGGTTTTAACCAGAATTTGTCAGTGGGGATCATCAGGGTATGTTAGAGGAGGAGGTTTGGTGCAGCACCACGCTCCCCTTGACATGCCTTTCATAGCTCCAGTGTCCTTGGATACAGAGGCTTTGTAGCACTCTCAACTCTAACCCTAGCCCTGAAATTTTTACACATGGCTTTTCCTGACCTCAGCTCTGCTCAGCTGAGTCTTAGTCTGAGGCATTTGTTCATTACAAAATGGGAAATCATGTTCCTTTACTTTTCTAAAGTCACTGTATGACTTGAGATCTCGTACTGTATTGAAGGTAGATTTCTATAGGAAAAGAACTGTGCTTTTTCCTATAAAAACTTTTTCTTATGCAACTTGGTGTTTTTTAAAAATGATTTTTCCTATACATGTTATCTACAAAATACTCTTGGATTTCAGTTTACATAAAATTCTAGTAACTTTCATATGTCAGTCTTCTGAACTGAGCACACTTGAAGAAATCCTTCTGCAAGGTTCTGAAATGGAAGAGTACTCAAAGATGAAAGCTGTTGAATCAAGTGAATGTAATGGCATTTATTTGGTGAAGTGCTGCAGTGTCAGCTGATGAAAAGCATTACATAAAATTGAGATGGTATTACATCCATGTCAACTGCGAAACGTTACTTTCTTAGTACGCTTTCTTGTGGAAAATATATTGCTTTTAGATAGGTTTCAGTGCTCTTTGCAAGGGGAAGATGCTTCTTTAAGTTATGGTGGTACTGTAGTAGGTCCTGTGTTCCCAGATAGTGGTTTTCAGCCTTCAGTCATAGTGTGCTGCATAGCCCGTAGACTGCCTCAGACCTCTGAAAATATGTTCATATTTTAACAACTGTTTAGTGAAGTTGAAGGAAAGTGACTTGAACATGTCACTTATGCTCATTTAAAAATCTTAATCTTTAAAATGTGAGAAAAGAGTATAATTAAATGATTCCCTGTGTCTAACTACTGTCTCCGTTCCCACAGGTTTCTGACCGGCAGGCTTACCTTGTGATCGCTCTGGTTCTGGGTGTCATCCTGGGCTTTGTGCTTTGTGTGCAGCGGTGCAGGAGCACCTCTCCGTGCTGTGAAGATCACTCCTCAAAAATTCCCCAAAGTAATCACTACCCCAGCCCCAAAAGGTAATATATTTATACTTGAAACTTAATTGTTCTTGCAGGTTTTATTGATATTTCTGATAGTAAAGGTCTTCTCCAACCTAAACAATTCTGTGATTCCTAAATCTGCTGGTACTAGCACATCTGCTTTGAGTCTTCTTTCTGCAAAATCAGAATTGAGAGCAAAGGGTCACTACTGTTCTGTAGTAATGCTCTCCTAGGAGGATTTTTGGGCTATTACATTTAACCTCTTAATGTGCCTTGGTAGCTTGTTACAAATACAGTACTTTTTGCAAGGCTTTCTTGGACTCATCAGCAAATAATTTGCTCCTTCTGCCAAGATGTTGCTTCATGAAAAATGCATTACAAGGTCCTGAGAAAAATGTGATAATGTGGATTTTGTTTCCTAGGTGTTTTTCCTCCTATGATGATATGAATTTGAAAAGAAGAACTTCTCTTCCACTGGTCAGATCCCAGTCATTCCATCTAGCTGGTAAAGAAGGTATTCATGTATTGTAGATCTAGTCTCTAGTGTAACTTTTAGTGCTGTACTGTATGTGTTTCTGCCAGGTGTGAGAAAATGGAATTGTGGGTTAACTTCAAAGTACACTGCATTATAGTAGTTCACATATACATTCTTGTAGGACAAGGTGGTTCCTGAACAAGTTAGCAGGTGCTCAGAAGTGTGTGAAATTATGCTAAAACATTAAAGGGAGTCTTAGCTTCTGTTTATACTCCACAGATATTTTGAGGTTAGTAGCAGTTAATGCAGGCATTCAGGTCTACAAAACCATGAAGCTTGTAGAAAGTGACATTTTTGGTTGGTTTGTTGTTTTGGTTTTTTTTATTGCCCTAATTCTCAGAAGTCCTGATAGCTTGTCTTTTGAGACTTGGCAGATATTTAGGATCCAAATTTATCAACCATAGTAAGAAAATGTAGACTGTTTCTCTTGGCATGGGTATGAGGAATGATCTAGTCTTTCTGGTATTCATGTTACACTTAAAAAATCTAAATTCACTTGTCCTAGGCTTCCATCATAATGCAAAACCCGAAAGTGTTGCAGGTGATAAAAACTACCGTATTTAGCTGATGCTTTTCTGGCTGCAGCAAACTTCATGCCTGTTTGTACTGCCTATAAAACCGCATTAATTTGTGAGTTGAACTGGGAGTGTGTTAGACTAGCTAGACATAGACTGTTGTTTTGTTTAGTTTTTTTCAAAACCATGCTTTTTCTGAATTCTCCCATGCCTTGGCTTTGGATTTACAAAGCACTGATGGCAAAATGCCATGCTGGTCACATGTCAGTCTGAACATCTGTGTCCTTGATAGGTACATGTGTTTCTAGTATTTGACCTGGCCTAATCTATCAGGAGGTCAAGTGTGTTTAACTTGCAGCCACCATGACAAAGTAGGGAACCTCCTTATACACGTTGACTTCATCTTCAATGTTCATATGTTGTGCCTCTATTACTTGGTAACAGGAGCAAAAATGTTTGTGATAAGTGGAATATTTAGTCATACTATTATTTCTTTAGAATTGCGTTATTCTAGAGCTGATAGTGTCAGTACTGCTATATTTATGTTTTGTCTCCTTTAGTGGATTCAGAGGACCTGTACATTGTAGAACCCCTGAAGTTCTCCCCGGAGAAGAAGGTATGATGGCTGTGGGGAGGGCAGGCAGAGCTGAGCATGGTTTTGCTGGCAGGTGGTGCATGTCTTGGCTGATCTCCCCTGCACTGCTGCTTAGGCTTGGGTCTTACACTGTGCTTGCCTTCCAGAACCTAACTGTTTCTTTCTGCTTGTGGTTTCAGAAAAAGCGTTGTAAATTCAAAAGTGAAAAAATCGAGACTATTAAGTCAACCACAGAACCTCTGCATCCAATAGCCAATGGGGAAATCAAAGGAAGCAAGCCGTTCACGAACCAGAGGGACTTCTCCAACATTGCAGAGGTCTATCACTCCTCCTATAAGGGTCCTCCATCTGAAGGAAGCTCCGAAACGTCTTCGCAGTCTGAGGAATCCTATTTTTGTGGCATTTCAGCATGTACAAGTCTGTGCAACGGACAGACTCAAAAGACAAAAACTGAAAAGAGGGCTATAAAACGAAGACGGTCTAAAGCTTCAGATCAAGGGAAGCTCATAAAAACTCTAATACAGACTAAGTCGGGGTCAATGCCAAGCCTGCATGACATAATGAAAGGAAACAAGGATATAACAGTGGGAACACTTGGTGTCACAACAGTTTCTGGACACATCTAAAACTAGCTTACCTCTCAAACAGGAGAGTGTTTGAGAACAGTCTGTGGTATTTTGTGGGAGGACAGTGGGAGACGAAGAGCTCGACTAATTGGAAAGTATTCAGAAATTTGGTTTCTGCCTTTTAAAATAGATGGGATTGTGTCAATCTTGGCTATAAACTGCAGCTTTACAAGGCTGTAATCTCCTATGAGAACAGCTTGGGGGGAGGGAGGGGTTCATTTTGTAAAGGTTTTTCACAGTTCCTGGGACGGAGATTTTTTGAAACCCAGTTTGTTGGGTGTAATAGGGATAAAAGCTTAATCCTCTTCCTTTAGCTTTGTTCCTATTTCTTGCACCTTCCCATATTTATGTGCCTTTTGTCTATTTATAATGCCACTGGAAGAGGGGAGTTAGAATTCTTTGTCATTTGATTTATTTTGTAATTTCTCTAGCTTTTTTTGAAGATGCAACACTACAGTGCTGTAAAGGGACATGTGTTGGCCTTCAGCTGGACTCAGTAATGTGGATTGGATACTGTAAAAATATTAATAGTTGAACTTGCCTGACTAGATTCTGGTTTTGCAAACTCAGTTGAGGAAAATACCCCACTAAGGGATGGCAGTCGTGTTTATTTCACATTCAGTTACAAAGCAGAGCTGTAGGCTGGTATACTAAATGAATGACAGTGGCTGTTAGGATTTCCTGTCTGTGATGGGATCTTAGGCTGCAGAATGCTTGTGTTATCTGAGCTAACTGCTGTAGCTGTGTGGTGGAGGAGAACAGGGGAGGCTCACTCTTCCTGGGCCGAGAGTTCAGGAAAAGGCTCTGCTGAAGAATGTGAGGTGAGCTGCTGCAGCTGGGCCCTTCTCTGAGCCAGCTCTGGATGTGTGCTGAGTTTGCAAAGCCTGGAGGACTGACTAGTCAGGCTGGTTCCAAGTGAGTATTTTCATAACGTTTGCTTTTGTATTGGCTAACAAATGTGCAGTGTTTGTATGGTTGGTGCTTTCATATCCAAGTGTTTTTTATTTCGACTGTGACTGCATATTTGGATACTATAGGATGAGTGATTGCTGAAATATCGAGTGTGTATCTGAGCGAGTGGAACAAAGGGTTATTCCTTTTGACAGGTGTTACAGGTTAATGTTGTAAAAAATAAGTTAACTTATTGAGCACTTTTAGTGGTACCCTTTTTAACAGATCTAATACCTTTCTTAGGTATTGTATGTAATGTGACTTATTTAAAGCCTTTGTTTTTGTTGGTTTTTTTTGGGTTGGGTTGTTTTTGTTGGGTTTGTTTTGTTTGTTGTTGTCGTTTTTTTCTGCTTTCTTGTTAGCTTATGAATACTTTAGGGTGATGTACTTTTGGATTTGATCTGCACAATTAGCCAGTCAGAGCACATGAACCAGACATGTTGAACATGAATGCAGAAAGGTTTGAAACCTGGATGAGGAAAACACATACCACCTGAGTGCAGCATACAATGTTGTGGAACAAGATTATGTAACTACAGAACTGTAGTGCCATTAGAAACTGTGAATTTCCAAATAAATCTGAACACTTTGTCTCTAATTTACTGGTATTTTTCCTTTGGAAATTAAACTTGTAGCTTGAAGTCTTTCAGAAAGACTGCTATTTAATAGTCCAGAGCTAGTACTGGCGTCCTTTGGGTCATAATAAGGAGTTCATAAACTTTTTTTGTCAGCCTAGATGTGCCTATTTTAAAAAAAGGGCAGGAGGGAGGTGAGGAAGCTGGAGGCTGAGTGGTGCTTTGTGTGAAAGTTCAGGAATTGTGGCAATGTGCAATGTTCAAATGGAGAAGTTTGAAGCAGGTGTCAGTTGGTGCCTTGACCAAGTGGTAACTTTGTGAGAACACATGCATGAAGTTACTTTTTGGTACTTGGCTAAGGATTGTGAAGGATATAAAAGGCCATTAATAGAGTATATTAGATAGTAATTTATTATTTCAAAACAGTTTTCAGCTTGAAGCTTGCCCCTTACTGGTCCTTTCCTCTGAACTTTTTTCTAGCAAGCATAGCAGCACTGTGTGCAGCCAAGTGTCAAATGACTATGTTCTGCATCTAATTCTCTTGTTAAATTAATTCTTCCTGACACAAGTTTCTTGCTTGAGTGTCTCAAACAATTGAATGTGAAGCTTGTTGATTTTGTTGGTGGTGGTTTTGTGTAGGTTTTTTTTGGTTTTTTTTTTTAGTGACCTGCCTCTTTGTACATCACTTATAGGAAGTGTGTTTTCCTTTACTGCCTTACAGGACTGAATTCTTGTACAGCCCATCTTTACTGTCTGGCTATAAACCAAAACCTGACTGGCCAAGAATATGCTGATAGGTGTAGAATGAGGCCGAATACATGATGCAATATGCAGGCAACAAGTGTGCCTAATGAGGGGTTTTTTTTTTGCTTTGTTCTAGTTTGCATGTGAGCATTGAATGAAAGCAGATGTGGTTGTGAAACTGAAGTTAAACCAAAGATGGTGGTGGACATATATGTTCACAACTATATAGTGTGTACATACAGCTCTAGGGCAAGGAGAAGCAGTGGTTCTGTGGGCATTTTACTGTAATGGGCAACTTCTTACTTTGTCCTGTGTACATTTGCGTCCTGGACAGAATTACCCTGCAGCACTGGGGAGCAATCTGTAAAGGTCACTTGGAAACTGCAAGTGAGGAATCAGTAGTGCTCTTAAGTGCTTCCTCATACATGAGGAGTGTGATGTCTGTTTAAAAGCATTTATGTAAACATCCCTGTTCTTTCTTGGGAAGGTGATACCAGGTTTTGGACTGAAACCCCTTTCTGCTGTCACTTCTGCTGATACAATCTGGGTTATACCATATATGTTTCTAAGCCTGAGTAGATTGTGCTTATTTAGATACCAAGCACATGTTCAAATTCCTAAGTTAACAACTGTTGATTTGGAAACTAAATGATGGCTAAACTAGTCCATTAATACCTTGCTCACTCTATATAAAAACTGGGCATGACTTAAGGCTAAGGATTTACTGTATTCTGTGGAAAAATACTGGTGATAAAGCTTGTAATGTAATGAACACATAGGGAACATGCCATAGGAATCTATGTACTGTAAATGAACAGAGCAAAGCTCTGTTTTGAGAATGTGATCTAGAGCCACATGGCTTCTTCACAGTGGAGGTATGGCAGATTCTCTTAAGTGGCACAGGTCCAGAAACTCTTCTCACTCAGGCTCCCATGTTTCAAGACTTTTGAGAACAACTCACTGCATTCCCACTTCTGAAAGTGTATCCCCAAATAAATGTAAAGAATAAATTATGCTGTGGGCTGTTTAGGTTCACTTTTCCCAAGGCTACCTATGCTCCTAAGTGTTCTGATCTCTGAGGCAACAGGAGCTTGTGTGAATTCAGGTGGTGTGATGGGGAACAGAGATGCTGTGTGCAGTGCAGACTTTTTCAGGTATCTGGCTAACAAAAGCTTAAGTGTTATGGTGAAAAAATGTCAGCCTAGTGTTTTTGGTGCTGGCCCAGAGGAGATGGCTATTAGGAGCAAGGACTGCTTTGAATAAAGCACTTCTGTCATAGAATTGCTGCTGCTGCATGTCAGCCAAGAAGTGACTTTCCTGTTCTCCTTGGCACGTTCCTGATCCGTTTCAGCTATGACTGGGTCTGAATGTTCCACTCCAAGCACTAGCTGTGCTGCAGCCACTGCCTGGGGGAGCTGCTGGGCGGGTGCTGCTGTTGCAAACTGTTCTGGCAGTAAACTGGAGACTGAACCACAGCTTCCGCCTGATGCTGCCTTGCTGCTTTTCATTACTTGTAACCACTCTCTGTTTTTAAGAGAAGAGGCTCTGGATTTTCAAGTTCTTATTGCTTAGTGTTACCCTTTTATGTGGGCTCGAGTAATTTTTTTACTTCCAGTTTTATTAATGTCACTGACTCCAGCTTTCAAAACTTGATCCTTTGGTGAATTCAAGTTCCTTTTAAAGTGATCATAATCTTTGTATAGAGATAATAGCTTCTAATGAAAGCAACTTAAAACTCTTGACCAGTTCCTGTGGAGTTATGGATACTTAAAGGGCAGGCCTAGTCCATCCTGTGATACTACATGATAAAGTCAGGTCAGTGTAAAATGCCAAGCAGCCAGTACATGTGTGTGGTAGTGAGGGTTGCAAGGATGCAGGTTCTGAGGTAAAAAAAAACATCTGGGCAGCATGAAGGTTTCCATGGGAGGTTAGACAATCATAAATATATGCACTGTGTAAGTGTATCTCTAGCCATGTTTGTCAAAATAAGGTATTTAGGTTATATACATTATGCATCAGAGTGGAAATACAATACTGATAAAATATGCACCTCTACCAGCTGTGTGGTATGAGTAAGGAGAGAACTCAAGTGTAAAGTGTCTTTGTATGGCTTCTGCTTTTGTCAAAGTACAGTGCAAGAGGAAACAAGATGGAACAGCTTAATGTGCTTCACTTCATCAGCTGCAAACATGTTCCACTTAATTTGGAAAAATTCAAGTGATGAGCCCCTGACCACAAAATGCTGTGGGTAGGCCATCTAGCAGTGTGTGTCTCATCTCCTGGAAACCCTGAGTGTCAAACAGCATCAGGTACTGCTGAAGACATCACTGGGGTTTGTAACAGCTCGAGAAGAATTAGTGTTCCCAGAGCTGCTTTAGATAAAATGTCTTACCTCAGGAAAGAATAATGAAACTGTCATCCCTTCTCTTCAGCAGAAGCATTCTGCTGCCTTGCTGCTTTCTCTCATATTGGACTCATGTCCTGGGAGCTGCAACTGGTCTTGCCTGTGCTGCTTTTCATTAAAGACACTAATTAAATCATGGTATGGCTTTTGGTAGGGATGGAGATGAAGTTAACTGCATTTTGTGGACCTACAAAGGAAAAATTTGCAGTCAAGGCTTATATTTCCCTTTGTTAAATGATATGGGTAGAGCTTACATCTATCTGCTGGGCCCTCTGTGACCATGCAGCAATCCTTGTCTACTTTTTATTTCCACCCTGGCAGAAAATCAGAAGTTGTGTATTGAACAGTGCTCAGTTACTCTTTCCACCATGCTTATCAGTGAGAGTTGATGGTGCCACCCCTGCTACCAGCTGTGGCTGATCCCTGCTGGCTTTGTAGCAGTTGCCTCTCATGGCTCTGATGGCACAGCTTAGCCTGGCACTACAAAAGGTTGCCAGGGCTGTTAGTACCTCAGGTTAGTGTTTTGAAGTCCTGTTTTTTGAATCAAATTTATTCTCAACTTCTTCAGTTGTTCTTGGGTGTAATTTATGCAGCTGTGGTGGGCTTTCAGTAGTTGCTTTTTAGCATTTCCACTAGTTGCTAGTGTAATAGGAAATATTTGTAATCGCTTACAGGCTGTCCAGAACCTGATGAGAACCTTTCCTACACAGTGGTTCACACTTGGTTGGTTTGGTTTTTTTTTTTTTTATTTCCTGTCAAGTATTTGATCTGGATGATTGTTCAAGTCCAGCTTTCTTTGATGCATTTCATGCACGTTATTATTTTGTCCTTAAATTTGCTGATACAAACCTCTAGCTGCTGGTTTTCTTTGCTGTCAACAAAGCTTAGCATAATAGTGTGTACCAGTAATAAGAGCTCCCACCTCTTCTCTGAGGTGTGGAGAGGGTGGTTCTGAGCCAATCCTCCTTTTCTGTCTATCACTGGGACTTGTCTTTTGTTGTTTCTGGCAAAGGGGATTGATTTTCTGATAAGGGGTATGGAAGGTGTTTCCATTTGAGAATATTCCCTCATGTTCAAATGACATAGTAAAGCAGCCAAGAAGGCCAGCGGCATCCTGGCATGTNGAAGAGGAGGCTCAGGGGGGACCTTATTGCTCTCTACAACTACCTGAAGGGAAGTTGTAAGGAGGTGGGGGTCAACCTCTTCGCCCTAGTTAAAGATGACAGGACGAGGGGCAATGGCTTCAAGTTGCACCAAGGGAAATTTAGGTTGGGTATTGGGAAAATTTTCTTTCCAGAGAGGGTGGTTAGGCATTGGAATGGGCTGCCCAGGGAGGTGGTGGAGTCCCCATCCCTGGAGGTGTTTAAGAATTGTGTAGATGTGGTGCTGGGGGACATGGTTTAGGTGCTGAGTTATTGCTTGAACTTGATGATCTTAAAAGTCTCTTCCAACCAAATGGTTCTATGATTAGCAGGCTCAGGATCTGAACATCCAAAAGAGAAGATGCAGCAGACGTGGCTGAAATGGCTTACATTGATCTCCTCGTCTCTGCTTTCTCACCCACCCCTAAAAAAGCATCTTTATGAAAATAGGAAGTAGTGGGTGAGAAGTACATTTCTGACATTTAAGGAGGACTGCTACTGTGCCTGCATTCCCACCAGGATATGCTCAGTGTTAAACACAGTCAAGTGTCAGGAAAGTCTTGAGAAGATCCTTTCTAGCCAAAGTAATGTGCCCAATGACTTTTGACATTCTTGCCTCCACCTTTGAAGTCCTGGGCTTCAATCCTTGCTCCCCAAGCCACCATTGTATTTTACAATGGTTGAGTGGGCCACAAAGGACACAAAAGAAATAGGAATTTCCAGACGCTTGTGTCCATGTTGCAAAGAGCTATGGGCATACCAAGCAAGACTGTGAGCAAGGGAGTGCAGGCACTGACTGCTTTGCAAGGAGCCCAAATGGATGGCAAATCCCCGCACACGTGGCTCTGGTGCCTGTGGTAGCAACAGGGCTGGGGCAGTGGGGAGTGTGCTGACTGGACTTCCTTGCCCAACAGTCCTGCTGCCTCTATTGGCTCACTATACCTTGAAAGTCTTTCTCCATGCCCAGCACTGGCTAGCAGGCTGGAGTTCATCACACGGCATGGGAGGTGCAGAGCTGAGCCCAGCTCTCTGTGACCATCTCTTGTAATGATTGTAGGAGTGGAAGAGTACCTATCCCTAGGCTGGCTGTGGAGTGCCATTCTGGGCACATTGCAAGGAGGAGGACTGAGAGAAGGCATGACCAAGCATTAACTACTGGAGATAGATTTAAGTTGCTCTTCACTTTTATGTCAGAAACCTAGAAGTATGAGGAAGAGATAGATGGTTTTCTGAAACCTCTTGTGCTGTGGATTGCTGCTGCAGCAACCAGCTGTTGTGAACATCTTCAAAAAGCAGTGGTGTGTCTGGTGGCGCAGGCAAGGCTTTGAGGATGTGTCTGAGTTACTGGTGTGGTTGGAGGCAAAGCTGAACCCTTGCTTTGGATAAAAGCTGTGCATTTGTTGTAAAAGCACGTTTTTCTCAGCCCCTAGTTTTGATGTTCAAGATCAAAGCCTGTGTGTTGGGATTGCAGCCACAGAGGAGACAAATCTCCAGTTTGTTCTTCTTTAAAATATTTACTTTTTTTTTTACACTACCCCATACAACTATACACATCAGTGTAGGTTTGTAAAATGGAAAAGAAGCTGCTGTTTATAATCACATGTGTGCACCTCTAAATCTGTGGGGAAAATCTCATTGCAACCACTTACAAATCTGTGGTCGATGAGGAATGGAAACTGGGAAACTGGAAGCTGAGAAATTGGAAACCGACAAATGGAAATGTGCCTGTCTCTCTTCATTGTGATTTTGTAATGAGATCTTGTAACCATAGTCCAAATTCTGGATCCTTTCTTGGAAGGCAAGAGCAAATCTACCAAGATGAGTTGTACAATGTTTTCTACAGTCTCTAATCACAAACTAATTGGCTAGATTAGGTCCTGCTCCAGTGCTCAGTATTGGACTGAAGAGGTGATAAAGAGCCCTTCCCTCTCTAAGGCTTCTTTGGGTTAGAAGAGGACTGTGGATTGGAGAAGCTGCCAGAAGAGCTTCCTTGTGCCCAAAGACATTGTTTCCCCATCCCACATTTTGTGTGGGTGAAGGCACCCCACTGAGGTGGTTCTGCTGGGACTGTTGATGTTGCAGCAGCTCTGATGAGGCTGCAGCACTCGTGTCATCCTCTCAGTTAGGTTGACTTTCTTTTCAGTAGGATGGTGCCCAAGTCTGATGTTCTGTGACTTGGAATCTGTGCCCTGTAAGAGCAGCCAAAGTGAGATGTGCAACAGACAATGGTAAGTAATGTGCTGTGTGTGAAATGAAGCAATTCCCAAGCACCCACAGCTGCCCTTGGCATCAGATCTTCCTCCTTCTGCTGAGGGGAGGATTTCAGCTCTGCCTCTCCCTGTTTGTGCAGGATGACAGAGGTTTCATTCTTCCTTTTGTTCTTGACCAGAGCACTGCAGTGGAAAAGCAACTCCCTCTGCCCAAGTGGGCTGCTGGAAAGGGTGGTTGGCTGGTGGGTGTGCGCTGGGCTGATTACTCAGCACATGAATGGCAGCACAGCCCTCATGTGCCCCACAAGTGCTTGGCTGTGGTGTGCACCTGCTTCCCAAAGCTGAGGCACCCAGTGGGGTTTGGTGCGTGCACAGCCTGCTGCCTGGCTGGCTCTGCTCTGCGTGTGCTGCCTCAAGTGGGAGGAGCAGGTGGGTGCCTCGACCTTGTAGCTGAGGGCGGAAACTTTGGGGTTTGCTGCTGGTGCTTGAGGCTTTCATAGAGTTGCAGGATCTGAGCTGGGTGTTCACTGTTGAAGTGATGCAGGTGTATAAAGTCAGAGCTGGGTCTTCCCCCAGGGTTCAGTCTGGACCAGCCCCAGCAGTTTTTGGCTGCCATACAGAAGATAAGGCTAAGCACGTCCAGCCCATTCCACTCCCAGACATGCAGCAGAACTTGAACCACACATACCCTCCGATCTTCTGGGTGGATGGTTGTGCCAACACCAGTACTTCCTGCCCCCCGGCACCTCAAGTCACTGCTTTCCCACCACCAGTACCTGACCGGAGCACAAAACCAAGGAACAAGAGGGAGAGGAGAAGTGTTGGTTTCCTGGTGATTTTCTTGCTGATTTTTCTGGCCCTCACTGGAGTGGGGCTGAGCATGTTTCAGATTTTCCATCTGGAGAAGGAACTGGCTGAACTCAGAGAGGTGAGGTCTGCCTGGCTAGTCACAGAGGCTCTGGGGAAACTGGGAAGAAAAAAACCAACATCTTAAAATTGGGTATAAGATGCTCTGGTGGTGCAGAACTTCCCAAGGAGCAGGTTGGTGGCATTTAAATGTCTCCTAGGCCAGTGTAAGTGGGATTGCTTATTACTGTGGGGAGCTGGGTTAGTTGGTGACTGACAGATCTGGATGTCTTTGTTGCTGAGTGCTGCAAGGTCTCTGTGCCTGTATAAGTCTTAGCACCTTGCTGCTCCCCGTGAGCACCTAGAATTAACCAAAGATAGTCATTGGCTGCTTTAGATGATGCCCTTAGACTTAACTCAGCTCAGACAACTTGTCACTCTTCTCTTTTGACAGTCTTCCAACACTGAAAGCATCCCTCCAGCTTTGGAGAAACTCATAGGTGAGTTGACATACACAGAGGAGTTCCTCTGTGTTAACACACGAGTGCTCCTGTCGGACTCTTCCCTCTCCTCATCAGGGAGAACAGGCAGGGTTGCAGCTCCTTGTTCTGAAAGTGCTGATTTCACTTGCTTGGCTGGAAAAAGCTTTATCCCTGGGGTGTGGGCATGGGGTCCTGCACCTTGCCTGCTGGACTGCTCAGAGATATCAGCCACCGCTTTCTAGAACAGTGTGCCCCTATCTTGGGGTGACCACTTCCCAGGTCACTGGGTCAATGGTACTGGGGGTACTCTGCTATAAAAGGGAGTTTCTGGTTGTCTTAACATAGAGCAAGATGATGAACAGAAGGAAGAGAATGGAGATTGGCACTGCTCATGTCACTTCTTTCTCTCTTTACTCTTAAGATTATAGGAAGTTGAAGAGGGTTCTCTTTGGGATTGGCAGATTCACTCCTAGCCTAGAAAGTACAATTAATTTTTTTCAAATATATTTTGGTACAAACTTTTGTTATATCCAAAGCTAGTTGAGAAGATTCTGGTTGTATGTGGGCTTATTTTTCTCTTAGAAATGTCATTTAAGTGAAATTGAAACTTTCCACAAGAACCTGTTGATTTTTCTAAATTTAATTTAGGAAAAAAACAGTTTCAATCTGAATGTAACAATTAAAAAAAGCCATATTTTCAGCCTCCAAATTATTATTTTACTTTTGCATTCCATGTTATTGTTATCAGTAAGGATTTCCCATTTTAAAGATGACCAGAAAGAAATGTTCATCTCCTTTGATAATTTCTTTTATAACTGATTTTTTTTGTTGTTTGTTTCCCTTAACGTTTTGGTCAGTAGGAAAGTTAATTGGGTTTTTTGTTTTGTTTTTGTTTTTTCTGATACTGAGTGAAAGCAAATTTGGAAATAGCAAAATTAACTGGAAAGGGCAGTGTGGTTCCCATCAACTTCCATATCAATAAATTTTGTCATCTGTTGCTTAGGAGGAGTGGTCCATTTAAGTGGATGCTTAGTGTTCTGATCGCAGGCTAATTTACCGGTAGCTGAAGAGAAGTCATAAGTAGATAACCATGCCCCTTAAGAAATCCAGGGTTAAATAAAGCCAAGGAAACAGTGTGAAGGAAGAGAAGGAGAGGAAAATTTAATTGGCTTGAGAAAAGAAAAGGGTGCTTCTAAAATTTGAGAACATTATACTTTAAATTAGGTGCTTGGAAGAAGGATGGAGTATAATGGGATCCAAACATTGAGTGCCTGTAACTGGCCCATGTCTCCAAGGGGAACCAAGCCCTCCAGGAAAGGCAGAACTTTCCCATCTGTGCTGTGCCACTGAAGATGTCTTCACAGCTACAGGGATGGTTTGCAGGATGTCTCATGTGTCTTTGTAGTTATAAGGAAGGTTGGTACTCAGCAGACAGAAGTCCACTGTCATGGGTATATCTGTCCTTGGCAGTGCTGGACTGGAGGGGGTCAATAGAGTTGGCTCGTCTATGACAGGACATAAGCAGTGACCTCTGCCTGGGACAGAGATCCTGGGTAGGGGGTCAGCATTGTCCCTTTCCTACACCCTGGAGTGAGAGGCCTCTGTGTAAGCTCACCAACTAAGCCATTTTAAAATGGAAGCTCTCCTTGCTCTTTCCTCTTGCTTTTGATCACATCTGGATCCTTTGCTGTAACAACTCCTACTGCCCGCAATGTTTGCCTCCTTACTGCTCTGCCTCACTGCACTGAGCCATGGTACTTGTGTGCCCTGTGCTGCTCTGAATCTGCCACGTTTCAGCTTTGTGACTTGCTCCCTTTTGCTCTCTGGATTGGCTTCCTCATGGAACAATGACTAATGTCTTCCCTGTTTTTGTGCAGGACAGAAGGAGCAGTCAATGAAAAAGGAAGTGAGAAAGGCAGTGCACTTAACAGGTATGTGCTGTGGGGTCAGCAAGATATGGGAGCAGAGGTTAGGGCAGGTGTGGCTGGGGTGAGAGGGCAGCATGGTCACAGTTGTGAGGAGTACATCTCACACAGGCTTTTTATTGTCCTTTGGTAACACATGGGCTGTGACAGTGGGAAGTTAATCCACAGCTAAAATTCCCTCTCATTCAGGCTTTTCAGTGAGGGCACTGTTTTTGGTTTGCTTTTTGGTTTGCAGCTGGAATGTGGGGAGCAGAAGGCTGTCACAAGCCACTGGCATTGAGTGAGTTTAAGGTGGGAGGTCCTACCAGGGTGAGGTCAGGGTANCTAATGAGCTGTTCATCTCTTGAAATATTTGTTGTTACCATTGCATACTTAATGAATATTTAATGCTGGCATTATTAATAGTTACATAGTATTAATAGACTGTATTTAAAATAAAATATTCAAATTACTGATTTATTTTTTTTTAAAGAAAAATGTCAAGTATTTTGTTAATGTTATGGATGAGTGATTTAGATCACTTAAAGAATCCTTATCAAAGGTATTAGTAAAAGTGGGTTTAATGTGAATTTGAATACAGTGGAAGGTATGGACAAGACTCCTTGTACCCACAACTTTCTTTGTACCTTGATAAATGAGTCTTGGAAAAACTATCTGCACACATCATGTATTAATGGCATGATCAGTATTACAAGATCATGTGTACTGATGCTCACCATGTCACTCTGCTCCTTTGTGGGCTTTCTAGATGAGTTCCTGTCTTGGCTATGGCACAGGCCTTTACCTCCTTTGGAGTCTGTACCAACCTACTGCAAGTATGGTTAAGGGGGTCAAGTGTACCTGTCACAGTTCCCTCCTCAGCCAGGGGGTATCCTCTCTGCAATAGAGAGGATACCCAGGTCCATCAGAAGGGCTAGACATTGTCATGTTGGGGGATTTTTTCTGTCTAGAGGAGAATGAGCAACTCTTCACTATGTGTAATGTTTCTGAGTTGCAGTGGTCAGAGCTGATCTCCTCTCTACTGATGGGGCGTCACCTTCTGTAGAGAACTCAGCTGACAAGGAATAACAGGCCCAGATCATCTGTTAAGAGGTTTCTTGTCTGCACCCACGACCTGGGGGTCTTCTGGGATTCATGTGCCTTCTTCAGAGGCACAGGTGTGCTTTCNAAACCAAACCCAAAACTCAAAACATACTGTGCTTAAGACCTTGTTGAAACTCACTACTTGCTACCTGAGAAGATGCCAGTGCCAGCATCTCCACATGGCATCATGGCCCTGGGGTGGTTGGGCCAGCAGATGTGCAGGAACAGCTGGCAGACATCCAGGAGGTTCCTCAAGCCAGGGCTGCATGTGTCTGGGCTGTGCTCTGCCATGCCTCAAGCAGTAGTATGGCAGTAGTAGTGCAGAAGCCTAAACTGCCTGCCCGTAGCAATGGATGACAACCCTGCCTGGACACTTGGCACTGTGACTGCTGTATGAGAGGCACCTGCCTGCTTGTTGACTCAGTACAGGTGATATGTTAATTTTGCATTAAGTTATCGATCATTCCCATCCCAAGAAATGTCTCCCAACCTCTTTATTTAACTCATCATTAACTGCCTTGCAAGGAATATACCACAAGCAGCATTCCCAACCCTGCAGAGAAACCATGACTGTGCCTTGGTGGTGGAACTGGTGGGCAGGCCCTGTGGTCTGCTGACAGGACCTGAACATCACAGTGGTGGAAGGCAGTGGTGTATGACATGAAAGCAGCATCTCCAGCCCCCTTCCTGCCCTTTTTGACACATCATAGTCCTTCATACACACCTGGTCCTGCCACACCCTGCACCATGCAGGTGCAGAGGCACTGGCCACCCCCAGTGACATGACTGGCTTGCCCCATTGTCATGGGATATTATCTACTGAGAAAAACACAGATGCTAAATAAAGGTATATTTTTCTAGTAAGTGGTACTCCTGTCTCCTGATTTGGACCAGCAGGCTTCTGCAATGGCCAAAGCCCTGAAGGCATCTGTTCACCCTATGTAGTGCAGGGATAAAGGTGCTGGATTCAGACCCTGCCATGAAAGACAGAAAGTTGCTATTCTCTCTTGGTTGCAGTGTTGCTTTCCTAGCCAGCAGACACCACGTATGTACACATGCCCACAAGCTTATTTTTTTCCTGTAACAAGCAATTAGTTTTAGTAAAACTTGAGCACACTGCAAACTTCCTTTCTTTTCTGGTGAGCAGATAGAGAGACAGAGTATTCAGGGCCGAGAGGAAACTCACCCTGAGCTGATGCTTCTGCTAGTACTGTGTTGGTGAAGGGCTGGAAAGCTCCCAAAGATTACCCAGTAACTCCTCCAGACTGCCAATGTAGCCATCCTGGGGCAGGATGCAGCAGCTGCACACCAGGAGGGGGAAAGGGTCTGTTAGTCTTTTTATCTGAAGTGCTAAAGGCAATGTAGACCTGCATGTTTCAATGACAGTGGCATAGTGGGGGGGACAGTCATGGTATAAATAGCACTAGGATCTCCTGATGGGGACAGAGCTGGCTTATCCATGCAGGATAAAGCTATGTGTTGCTAGGCTTGCTCCTGTGTCACAGCAGCCACGGCCATGTTGTCAGTGTTACGGCTGCCAGTAATCCATGTCCCTGCCTTGTGATCCCTTCCTCAATATCACTTTAAACTGCCCAAAGCAAATTCACTGTTTAGCTTCTGGGCTCTGACTAAAGATTCAAAGTCAGGTCATGGCAGGATTATACAATTTCAAATGTCATGGAGTCAATTTGTAGGCTGCTTGTGCCATAACAGCCTTATTAAAGTGATCTGTTTAGCTAATGAGCTGTTCATCTCTTGAAATATTTGTTGTTACCATTGCATACTTAATGAATATTTAATGCTGGCATTATTAATAGTTACATAGTATTAATAGACTGTATTTAAAATAAAATATTCAAATTACTGATTTATTTTTTTTTAAAGAAAAATGTCAAGTATTTTGTTAATGTTATGGATGAGTGATTTAGATCACTTAAAGAATCCTTATCAAAGGTATTAGTAAAAGTGGGTTTAATGTGAATTTGAATACAGTGGAAGGTATGGACAAGACTCCTTGTACCCACAACTTTCTTTGTACCTTGATAAATGAGTCTTGGAAAAACTATCTGCACACATCATGTATTAATGGCATGATCAGTATTACAAGATCATGTGTACTGATGCTCACCATGTCACTCTGCTCCTTTGTGGGCTTTCTAGATGAGTTCCTGTCTTGGCTATGGCACAGGCCTTTACCTCCTTTGGAGTCTGTACCAACCTACTGCAAGTATGGTTAAGGGGGTCAAGTGTACCTGTCACAGTTCCCTCCTCAGCCAGGGGGTATCCTCTCTGCAATAGAGAGGATACCCAGGTCCATCAGAAGGGCTAGACATTGTCATGTTGGGGGATTTTTTCTGTCTAGAGGAGAATGAGCAACTCTTCACTATGTGTAATGTTTCTGAGTTGCAGTGGTCAGAGCTGATCTCCTCTCTACTGATGGGGCGTCACCTTCTGTAGAGAACTCAGCTGACAAGGAATAACAGGCCCAGATCATCTGTTAAGAGGTTTCTTGTCTGCACCCACGACCTGGGGGTCTTCTGGGATTCATGTGCCTTCTTCAGAGGCACAGGTGTGCTTTCCTACATGATCCAGCCTGATGGACCTGGTCAGCACTGTGCCAGCAGACATGGCAGTCACACAAGCAGCTCTCGTGGTCATCTGAACCTTTTTCAGGATTTGTCTTTGTGTTTAGTTGTGCAGCTGGCCCAATCAGGGCTCTGCATGACATGGAAATGTTTGTGTTGCTGTGGGGCCAAGCACAGCAAGGTGCTTGATAGAGATATGGCTTCTTTTGTGGTTGATGTGTATCAGATGCTTCATCCTATTCAATCCCACATTAGCAGGGATTAGCAGCATGCTAGTGCCTTACAAACCTTGAGTAGGCTCCATGTGTGTAGTAACTAATGCGGCAGAAAAGATCAGGTTATTGCTTCTACAGCAAAAATACAGTGGAAGTGAAGGAATAATCAGTGAGCTTTGAAAGATAGAGGAAAAGCAGAGGTTGGGGCAGGATAAACCATGAGCAGGGCCGATGTGCAATGGGTGCTGTTCTTCAAAAGATCTGTGGTGACAGGAGGTGGAGTGCTGGCAAACAGCTCTGCCAGCACCTGCTGCAGCTCTGCTTTCCCCAGCAGAAAAACTCTGGTCAGAGGGAGAGATAACCCCTGGATGTCTATATAATGTGTATTGCATCCGCATGTACTGACTCTTTACCAGTCCAGGGTCACTCATAATGGGGAGAAAGGTGACTGGTGCACAGCAAAAGTCTGATGGGCACCTGTAATACAAAAGCAGAAGGAGCAGTTGCTGATGTCCAGCTGATCCTCAGCAGGTGCTAAGGCATCAGGGTGTCAGAGGCAAGAAATGCAGCTACAGTGTGGATTGGCTCTTGGCCATCTTGCTTGGACACACCTTGTCTTGGAAACCTCACAACCTAGTTGTAGTTGACTGGAACTGTCACTGTTAAGATGTGACTGTTTCTGTAGCCCTACCCAGGAGAAGCAAGTGCATGAATAAGAACAGAAGAACTGATATATCTGGAGATGCTCAAATCCTGTGAGTTCAGACAGCAACCTACTATTTTGATTGAACAACTTTCATGGTTGTTTTTGTTGGTGTTTGGGGTGGGTTTTTTTGGTGGGTTTTGATGTTTGTTTGGGCTTTTTTTTGTTTTCTTTAATTTTTTTGGCTTATTAATTTACCAGAAGCCCACTGAGCTTTCTAAGTTTCTCTTACAATGTCTTGTGGGGTTAAATCTTCTAGCATTTGAAACTGTAATGACTGCCAAATTTTTACTAGGTTGGGAAGGAATGTTGTCTAGTGGTGAAAAAAAGGAAAAAAGATGGAAGTGAGGTAAGCTTAAATATCGCTATTATTTTTCTATTACTCTGACATGGGCGTATTACATCATGGTTACAGAAGTGTAAGTTTAGTCATGACTGACTGAGGTTTAATGCAAAAGGGAGGATGAGGTGAGTAAAGAGAGGAGGAATTTTCATGCAAGGAGAGGCAAGTTGCATGTTAATTTCTTGTTGATTTTAATAAAAAATATAAAAAAATAAAAAAATAAAAAAAAAAAAAGAGCTTGACAGCTTTTTACCCCGAGATTAATCAGCAACACAGAGTCAAATGTTCCATTCCCTGTACATGACTGAAGACCTGACACAGGAGATGTGGGGCTGCAGGCTGTGGTGCAGGAAGCTGCTGGCAGTGTCTGCAATGGTATCTTCTGCAGACAGGTGTGAAGAGATGCCAAGTTCTCTGGCCCCTATCTGTGGTGTGACCAGCAATGCTTTAGGTTCCTACCAGTAAGCTCTGGTCTGGCCAAATAACCCTGCCTGGACATTGGCAGTTGTGCAAACAGGCACATAGGCTTTCTGTGGTGAAGACTTTTTTTTTTTTTGAAAGGTGCTTTTTTTCCTCTGAGTAACAAAGAGACAAAAAGCACTAAGTGGAATAACAAACCACTTAGTTCTTTGTCTCTGTTGTCTCACCATTCCTCATGCTCTGTACATCTCAGCTCTCTTCATAGAGAATCATCTTCCCTCCCCCACTTGCAAAACATCACAGGNGTTGTGCAGCTGGCCCAATCAGGGCTCTGCATGACATGGAAATGTTTGTGTTGCTGTGGGGCCAAGCACAGCAAGGTGCTTGATAGAGATATGGCTTCTTTTGTGGTTGATGTGTATCAGATGCTTCATCCTATTCAATCCCACATTAGCAGGGATTAGCAGCATGCTAGTGCCTTACAAACCTTGAGTAGGCTCCATGTGTGTAGTAACTAATGCGGCAGAAAAGATCAGGTTATTGCTTCTACAGCAAAAATACAGTGGAAGTGAAGGAATAATCAGTGAGCTTTGAAAGATAGAGGAAAAGCAGAGGTTGGGGCAGGATAAACCATGAGCAGGGCCGATGTGCAATGGGTGCTGTTCTTCAAAAGATCTGTGGTGACAGGAGGTGGAGTGCTGGCAAACAGCTCTGCCAGCACCTGCTGCAGCTCTGCTTTCCCCAGCAGAAAAACTCTGGTCAGAGGGAGAGATAACCCCTGGATGTCTATATAATGTGTATTGCATCCGCATGTACTGACTCTTTACCAGTCCAGGGTCACTCATAATGGGGAGAAAGGTGACTGGTGCACAGCAAAAGTCTGATGGGCACCTGTAATACAAAAGCAGAAGGAGCAGTTGCTGATGTCCAGCTGATCCTCAGCAGGTGCTAAGGCATCAGGGTGTCAGAGGCAAGAAATGCAGCTACAGTGTGGATTGGCTCTTGGCCATCTTGCTTGGACACACCTTGTCTTGGAAACCTCACAACCTAGTTGTAGTTGACTGGAACTGTCACTGTTAAGATGTGACTGTTTCTGTAGCCCTACCCAGGAGAAGCAAGTGCATGAATAAGAACAGAAGAACTGATATATCTGGAGATGCTCAAATCCTGTGAGTTCAGACAGCAACCTACTATTTTGATTGAACAACTTTCATGGTTGTTTTTGTTGGTGTTTGGGGTGGGTTTTTTTGGTGGGTTTTGATGTTTGTTTGGGCTTTTTTTTGTTTTCTTTAATTTTTTTGGCTTATTAATTTACCAGAAGCCCACTGAGCTTTCTAAGTTTCTCTTACAATGTCTTGTGGGGTTAAATCTTCTAGCATTTGAAACTGTAATGACTGCCAAATTTTTACTAGGTTGGGAAGGAATGTTGTCTAGTGGTGAAAAAAAGGAAAAAAGATGGAAGTGAGGTAAGCTTAAATATCGCTATTATTTTTCTATTACTCTGACATGGGCGTATTACATCATGGTTACAGAAGTGTAAGTTTAGTCATGACTGACTGAGGTTTAATGCAAAAGGGAGGATGAGGTGAGTAAAGAGAGGAGGAATTTTCATGCAAGGAGAGGCAAGTTGCATGTTAATTTCTTGTTGATTTTAATAAAAAATATAAAAAAATAAAAAAATAAAAAAAAAAAAAGAGCTTGACAGCTTTTTACCCCGAGATTAATCAGCAACACAGAGT
This sequence comes from Ceyx cyanopectus, assembly GCA_013401355.1. NCBI lineage: Eukaryota > Metazoa > Chordata > Aves > Coraciiformes > Alcedinidae > Ceyx > Ceyx cyanopectus. The sequence goes on along the minus strand of VYZU01062492.1, from coordinate 89,917 downwards.
CAAATGTTCCATTCCCTGTACATGACTGAAGACCTGACACAGGAGATGTGGGGCTGCAGGCTGTGGTGCAGGAAGCTGCTGGCAGTGTCTGCAATGGTATCTTCTGCAGACAGGTGTGAAGAGATGCCAAGTTCTCTGGCCCCTATCTGTGGTGTGACCAGCAATGCTTTAGGTTCCTACCAGTAAGCTCTGGTCTGGCCAAATAACCCTGCCTGGACATTGGCAGTTGTGCAAACAGGCACATAGGCTTTCTGTGGTGAAGACTTTTTTTTTTTTTGAAAGGTGCTTTTTTTCCTCTGAGTAACAAAGAGACAAAAAGCACTAAGTGGAATAACAAACCACTTAGTTCTTTGTCTCTGTTGTCTCACCATTCCTCATGCTCTGTACATCTCAGCTCTCTTCATAGAGAATCATCTTCCCTCCCCCACTTGCAAAACATCACAGGGATCATCTTGTATCTCTCTTTTCCCATCCTCTGCAATTAGTATCCTTCAACAACACTTGAAAGATTCTCCTTGCTTAGTTTCCTTTTGTCACTGGGCCCTCCTCTGGTTTCCCTGGGACATTCATCTTGGAAACCTGCACTGGCCAGAGGAGTAGCTGGTGTTGCTAGTGACATTTATGTCAACACAAAGGCAAAAAGATTTTAGAAAAGGGCGTTGGAGAGGGAGATTTGTCTCTCCTAATTGGAACAGTCTACAACCTAGCTGTTCATGCTGGAGGTGTGATGAATGTGAAATTCTCTAAGTAGGGTGCAATCAGTTTGTGGCTGTGCGATTCTTGGCTCTAATGGGGTCAACAAAACCAGAACAACTGGTACATGCTGCCTAATCTCTGCACAGGCTCTAAAGGACATGCTGATAGAGCTGCTTGCTACCATTCCTTTTATCCATGCTCCCTGCTAAGGTTTCTGGATGGAGAACCAGTATCCAGGTTTGGCTTTCATTGAAGTACTGAAAGAGAAATCCAAACCACAGCAGATCAGAAATGCTCTAGGAACAAAGAAGGATATAATTGGCTCTAATTCCCTGCTTGTTTTCAATAGGGAGGGACCAGGAGAAATTAAACACATCCAGTAGCTCTATTCTGTGGCTGAACTTTTTTGAGTGAGGGTGGGTTGCCTGGCTAGTCTTTAAACAGGCAGCAGAAGTGACCTGCTGCAGCCTTTGCTGTGCTCTGTAACTGGTGCTGTGTGCCCTGGCCAGCCCTGCAAAGCCACGTGCTGCTGTGGATGCTGCTTTGCTGCTGAGAGAGCATCTGAGGCTTGGACATGGCAGAGAGTTATTGCGGCTTGGCTGTCTATGGCTGTAGCAAACGTGATACTTTTGTCAGAGTCTGGGGCTTGGGCGCTGAGGGGCTTTTTCTATCTCCTGCTTGCAGCTGCGCTCGCTTGCTTACCCAAGCTGCCGAGGACAGGAGTGAGGTGTGAGTGCTCGTCTGATGCCCTTGTGCGTGATTTGTGTCAAGAGTAGGGTTCTGGAGGTTCATTTTTGCTTGAAATGTCCCACTCATATCCCATGGACACCCTAATTGTTGGGCTGGAGGGTGTGACTCAGGCAAGCCTGTTGAAGGAGAGAACAGAAACTTCTCGATCCATCTCAAAACACCCTTAGGTACTGTCTCCCTGCCCCTGAAGTGGTTATTTTGTCATCATATGCAGTTTATTCTTCACAGAGGGGAATTCAGTGGCAAGATATGGTGTGATCCATCTGTCATTCTGTGCATCCATGTAGTCACTGTATCTAAACCCCCCCAACCCAGGCACAGAATACAGATGTTTTGGACCTGGCAGGATCAGCTACACAGTACATGAGAAANGCTTTTTTTTGTTTTCTTTAATTTTTTTGGCTTATTAATTTACCAGAAGCCCACTGAGCTTTCTAAGTTTCTCTTACAATGTCTTGTGGGGTTAAATCTTCTAGCATTTGAAACTGTAATGACTGCCAAATTTTTACTAGGTTGGGAAGGAATGTTGTCTAGTGGTGAAAAAAAGGAAAAAAGATGGAAGTGAGGTAAGCTTAAATATCGCTATTATTTTTCTATTACTCTGACATGGGCGTATTACATCATGGTTACAGAAGTGTAAGTTTAGTCATGACTGACTGAGGTTTAATGCAAAAGGGAGGATGAGGTGAGTAAAGAGAGGAGGAATTTTCATGCAAGGAGAGGCAAGTTGCATGTTAATTTCTTGTTGATTTTAATAAAAAATATAAAAAAATAAAAAAATAAAAAAAAAAAAAGAGCTTGACAGCTTTTTACCCCGAGATTAATCAGCAACACAGAGTCAAATGTTCCATTCCCTGTACATGACTGAAGACCTGACACAGGAGATGTGGGGCTGCAGGCTGTGGTGCAGGAAGCTGCTGGCAGTGTCTGCAATGGTATCTTCTGCAGACAGGTGTGAAGAGATGCCAAGTTCTCTGGCCCCTATCTGTGGTGTGACCAGCAATGCTTTAGGTTCCTACCAGTAAGCTCTGGTCTGGCCAAATAACCCTGCCTGGACATTGGCAGTTGTGCAAACAGGCACATAGGCTTTCTGTGGTGAAGACTTTTTTTTTTTTTGAAAGGTGCTTTTTTTCCTCTGAGTAACAAAGAGACAAAAAGCACTAAGTGGAATAACAAACCACTTAGTTCTTTGTCTCTGTTGTCTCACCATTCCTCATGCTCTGTACATCTCAGCTCTCTTCATAGAGAATCATCTTCCCTCCCCCACTTGCAAAACATCACAGGGATCATCTTGTATCTCTCTTTTCCCATCCTCTGCAATTAGTATCCTTCAACAACACTTGAAAGATTCTCCTTGCTTAGTTTCCTTTTGTCACTGGGCCCTCCTCTGGTTTCCCTGGGACATTCATCTTGGAAACCTGCACTGGCCAGAGGAGTAGCTGGTGTTGCTAGTGACATTTATGTCAACACAAAGGCAAAAAGATTTTAGAAAAGGGCGTTGGAGAGGGAGATTTGTCTCTCCTAATTGGAACAGTCTACAACCTAGCTGTTCATGCTGGAGGTGTGATGAATGTGAAATTCTCTAAGTAGGGTGCAATCAGTTTGTGGCTGTGCGATTCTTGGCTCTAATGGGGTCAACAAAACCAGAACAACTGGTACATGCTGCCTAATCTCTGCACAGGCTCTAAAGGACATGCTGATAGAGCTGCTTGCTACCATTCCTTTTATCCATGCTCCCTGCTAAGGTTTCTGGATGGAGAACCAGTATCCAGGTTTGGCTTTCATTGAAGTACTGAAAGAGAAATCCAAACCACAGCAGATCAGAAATGCTCTAGGAACAAAGAAGGATATAATTGGCTCTAATTCCCTGCTTGTTTTCAATAGGGAGGGACCAGGAGAAATTAAACACATCCAGTAGCTCTATTCTGTGGCTGAACTTTTTTGAGTGAGGGTGGGTTGCCTGGCTAGTCTTTAAACAGGCAGCAGAAGTGACCTGCTGCAGCCTTTGCTGTGCTCTGTAACTGGTGCTGTGTGCCCTGGCCAGCCCTGCAAAGCCACGTGCTGCTGTGGATGCTGCTTTGCTGCTGAGAGAGCATCTGAGGCTTGGACATGGCAGAGAGTTATTGCGGCTTGGCTGTCTATGGCTGTAGCAAACGTGATACTTTTGTCAGAGTCTGGGGCTTGGGCGCTGAGGGGCTTTTTCTATCTCCTGCTTGCAGCTGCGCTCGCTTGCTTACCCAAGCTGCCGAGGACAGGAGTGAGGTGTGAGTGCTCGTCTGATGCCCTTGTGCGTGATTTGTGTCAAGAGTAGGGTTCTGGAGGTTCATTTTTGCTTGAAATGTCCCACTCATATCCCATGGACACCCTAATTGTTGGGCTGGAGGGTGTGACTCAGGCAAGCCTGTTGAAGGAGAGAACAGAAACTTCTCGATCCATCTCAAAACACCCTTAGGTACTGTCTCCCTGCCCCTGAAGTGGTTATTTTGTCATCATATGCAGTTTATTCTTCACAGAGGGGAATTCAGTGGCAAGATATGGTGTGATCCATCTGTCATTCTGTGCATCCATGTAGTCACTGTATCTAAACCCCCCCAACCCAGGCACAGAATACAGATGTTTTGGACCTGGCAGGATCAGCTACACAGTACATGAGAAACATAGAATGATTTGGTTGAAAGAGACCTTCAAGATCATCAAGTCCAGCCATTAAGAAGTACCAGTTCTGTGCACCGGGCTTTGAGATCTATGACTTCCATTTTGGTACTAGTGTTAACTTGATTCTCTGAGTGGTTCCCCCTACCAGAGTGCAGCTAGGACAGAAAAGATACAGAGATGGCTTCCCAGCTGGGGATAAAAACCTGTGAGAGTCTATCTTTAGTGTTTCCCCAAAAATGTATCAGGGCAATGACAGCTAATGGCATGGAGTCTGCTTAAGATGCCAGAGAAAACCCATGCCATAGAACCCCTTTGCTTCCTTTTGCATTAGGAAATGTCATTAGAAAGGCTTCTAGGTGCAGATTGTAGCAGAAGGCATCTTGTGGATCTTGTAATTTCTGTGTTTTTTCTAAATCTACTTTGTTAGCTGATCAGACAGGCTGAGGACAGAAACAGAATTCTCATGAGTGAAGCTGAAAATGGGTTTGGGAGCTTGCACTGAGGGTCAGGGGCAAGCCTGTCCTGGCAGAGATCAGAGAACCAACAGCACTCATCCCTGCTGCCGTCAGGTGCTTTGTCAAGGACTGGTGGCGGCTGCAGGTGGCAAGGGGTGCTGGAAGCTTCTGCTTTCATGCAGGTACCTATCTCCTGCAGGACCCTGGCCTGTGAAGGGTCTGATCAACATTTCAGTCATAATTGTTTTTCCCCAACTCCATCCTCTGTCTTCATGCAGCCAAATTAAGTAAATAAAAATCCAGCTGTGTGGCTGGGAAGGAGCCAGAAGACACACTGAGGGAATGAAATGAGAGGATATGAGGGGCTTGGTAGCAGATTAAAGGCTGACAGGCTCAAGACTGGTGTTGGGGACCGTTGGGGCTGAACACAGGGCAAAAAGCTGTGCAACCACTGAATTCTTTGAAAAAAAAAAGTCCTAAAATGGGCACCTGGTAGCATTTCTTTCATTTCTCTCTTCCTTCTCATTGCCTGAAAACCATACTCAGCACCAAACTTTAAGGCACTGTGAGGAAAAACTTGATAATTTCTCTGCAGTGCTCTTAGGCATCAAAAGTGCATAAAGAAATTGTGATACAATGACAGGGGTGAGCCTCTCCCCTCCACCAACCCACAGTCACTTTAAATCAGTGCACTGAGCCCTCCGGACAGAGAGAATAAGGATATAAGAATGAGGGACACACCTTAAAAAAAGCAGCTGATGTTTATTGTCATAGAACCATTGACCTTCAGGAACCTCACTTAGCAAACATTGCTTCTTTGTACAGCCTTTTTGGGAAGTTTGACCTCTTTCTTGTGATCAAATTGCTCTCCTTTGTACTCTCTACAAGTCTGAAACCACTGCTGAACTCTTTGCTTTTGCTCTTAGGGTGTGACAACATCTTACAGAACCGTTGAATTGTCTGTTAGCAGTATACCTCATGTAACCAGTTTGGAAATTCAGTCTCTCTTTAACTGCTTTTACTCGTCTCATTCTTTACTTCTAATTTCCTCTGTGAAAAAAAAAAAAAAAAAAGAAAGCTGCCCCCAATAGTCGACTCTTTAAAAAGTGCTATTTCCTGTGGTCTTGAAGAGCACATTGAAATCAGAAACATGAACCTGAAGTACCTTTTTTGTGCTCTCTAGCTGAGTGTAAAAGTGAGCAGTTAGGTGATGAAGCCCCAAGCTGACTTCCAGTAAGCCCCCAGCTTTGTGTGGATCTGCCAGGTAAGCAGGGCAGCGTGTCTGCCAGGAATCCCTCCTTCCCCATGCCACTGTGTGGGGTTGTGATCTTCAAATGCCCTGTCAGCACTGCAAATGTGTCTTTTTTTCCTTCTCAGTGTCCCTGTGTGCTGAACAGGACTGGTGGCTTGCCTCCCTGGGGGAGTGGGGTTGAGCTAACTGGAAAACCTTCAGGATCTCACTTGGAATATGCTATAGAAATTACCCATTTTAAACGTGCTAGATGAATACTCCACGCATCTCTGAATGCTTGAAATTTAACTAGTGTTTAGTACTTGTGGTGTACTTGCAGGCCAGCAACCTGATGGCCACCCAGCCACTCACTCCTCTTCAACAGAATAGGGGGAGAAAATAAGATGGAAAAGCTCATGGTAGAGGTGAAGATGGGGAGATCACCTATTACTGTTATGGGCAAAACAGACTCAGTTTGGGGAACCTATCAATTGAAAGAGATTTGTATAGTGATAAACAAAGGCAAAATAACCCTTCCCCCCACCTTTTTTTTTTTTTAAAACTGCTTAACTTAATGCCTGCATTCCCAGCTCCCATACCTGTGCTCCCACAGTGATAGAGGGGGCTGGGGAATGGGGGTTGTGCTCAGGCCACAACAGCACATCTCTGCTCCCACACAAGGCTGTTGCCCGCACTTTCCCCCTCATTCCTCAGGGCTAGGCAGCATTTTTCCCTTTCTTAAGCACATTTTCACAGAGGCACGACCAGGTTCACTGAGGGCCTCAGTTGTGGGTGGGTCAGTGAGGATGGCAGAGCCAGCTGGAACAGGCTGGGTCAGATGTGGTGCAGGCTTGAGCACCCCTCACACAGAATTGCTGCCAGTTCCTGGTCATGGGCACCCAGTGTCCTGCTTACATTGGCACCTCAAAGGCTAGGGAAGCAGCAACAAACTCTGAAGAGGTGGTAATGAGAAGAAAGGTGTTAAGGTGCAGCCACATAACATGCTCATACTCTGGAACCTGCTGTGGGACCTGTGCTTTTGAGCAGGAGGTGCCCATATCAGGTGCAGAGGGGGCATGCAGCACTCAGGAGGGTCTGCAAATGGCAGCAGAGGGGAGAGACGGGGCCATGCAGGTACAGCAAGGGACTGGTGAGAAGATGTCTATGGCTGGGACACAGATAGTGGGAAGATAGTAGAAATTGCTATCTGCAGCCTACATGGGAAGAGAGAAGGTAATTATTAATTAATAAGTACTGTCTGTGTCTATAGACAGGTATTTCCCCTCTTCAATTGGAGCAAACCCAAACATAATACAAATTGCAGCCGGCCACAGAGCAGATATAACTGCAATTTAGGCAGGACACCTGAAGTGGTCTGGGTTTACATTTGGAAGGAAATGGAATATAAATTGCATCATAACTGTGATGTGATTATAGCTTCCACTGTTAGCTATTTCACTAATAATAAGCTTAAAAACAGGAGGCCTAGAGGAATTGCATAGGTAACTTCAGTGAGTTTCACATTCCTGACTACTGCTACCTGAGCTGCTAGACTTAGATTCAACCAAACTTTGTGTGCATGTTGAGGACAGGCCAATGGTCTGATGTCTATTAAAAATGAAATTGCCTGTGTGAACAGAGTTAGTTAGGAAAGGAAAACTTGAGTAGAAATTGAGAAATGCTTCTTTTTAGTAAGAAACAAATCAGATCAAGGAGGGAAAGCAAAAGTAAAAAAAGGTTTCCCTGCAGTGTTCCCCAGGGCTGCTTTATCCTTGCAACTAGGACCTTGCCTCCAGGCATCAATGCACCTGTGTTGCCCCAATGAGGTATCTGCCACCCCAGAGATTGTCCTTCTGCTACATGCTGAAACCGAGGTCCCCTCAGGAATCCTTTCCCTGCCCTTGCCACAAAGGCTAGGGGCCCTTTCCACATGCAGGTTCAGTACCTTTCTGTGGGTGGGAGAGCTTACCACCTAACCTCTTCATAAAAGCAGCTTAGAAAAACACTAAGTCCCTTACCTGGAGCTTTATGAGGAACTCAAGGAGTGAGTGGATTTATAGAAGCCTAAAAGCAAAGAACTGCCACTAAGCAGTTCCCTCCTCTGTCTTAGGAGTTTCAGACCTGATGCCTCCCTGATGAGGGTAGGGCAGAGCCATCAAGCATGTGGCAGTGAGTAAATAATTCTGGAGTGTCTTACTCTTATGCCCCAGACTGGTATCAAGCACCCACAGCAGATGGCCAAGATGCCTGCTCACTGCACACCCCATATGCCATCTTGGTGTGACAACCAGAATGACTGCAGCAGCTGGGTGCTGCCTTATGAAGTTCTGCTAGGAAGTACATTTCCTAGCTATTGTAAAGGGTCTTGTTTCTCCTCTTTCTAGCTTGATCTCCTGGGAATGCCCTGTCACACAACCTGGGAACAAGCTGTTTCACATCAGGGATGTGCAGGACTTTGAGACTCCTGTGGGTATAAAAGCATAAGAGGATGGTTCACTTGTGCTTTATTTACTCCTGTGCTGCCTTCATTATAGCCAGTTTCCCCCCTTGAAATTAGAAATCTTTGGACTTAGGAGTAGTTAATCCTTTGTCACCCAGACCACTGCATGCTTGCTCCCCAGGTATTATTTTCCCATGCAGGTTTTGTTGTCAGCTGAAATCTGTAGCTGTTGTTTGTACTCTGCATTGTATTGCTCTGTGCTCTTCGTTTCTGGTTGCACTTTTTCATGCCTTTCCAGGTCATGTATGATTCTTGTTATTTGGTTTGATGATTACACATAATCACAGAATATCAGGGGTTGGAAAGGACCTAGAAGATCATCTAGTCCAACCCCTCTGCCCGAGCAGGATCACCTAGACCAAGTCACCCAGGAACAGATCCAGGCGGGTCTTGAGTGACTCCAGAGAAGGAGTCTCCACAACCTCCCTGGGCAGCCTGTTCCACAGCTCTGACACCCTTACTGTGAAAAAGTTCTTCCTTGTGTTGACCTTAAACCTCTCGTGCTCCAGCTTGCTCCCATTGCCTCTTTTCCTGTCTTTGGATGAAATTGAGAAGAGTCTGGCTCCATCCTCTCTACACTCACCCTTAACATATTTCTAGACATTAATGAGGTCCCCCCTCAGTCTCCTCCAGGCTAAAGAGCCCCAGCTCTCTCAGCCTCTCCTCATAAGGGAGATGCTCTATTCCCTTGATCATCTTGGTAGCCCTGCGCTGGACTCTCTCCAGTAAATCTGTCTTTTCTGAATTGGGGTGTCCAAAACTGGACACAGTACTCGAGTTGGGGTCTCACCAGTGCAGAGTAGAGGGGAGTTAAGGGTGAGTGTAGAGAGGATGGTTCCCATGGTAGGCAAAAAATAGCATAAACTGTGAATGTTGGCAGGTAGCAGCCAATTGTGTGTGTGTACCTGTGTGTGAATGTCTGAAATGGAACTATTTTCCATTAAAAACAGTGCCTACGGCTGATAGAACAACTCTAAAGGCAGCTTTTCTCCACACAGTTTATACAGCACATGCCTCTGTGCCCAGTCAGAGGATGGTATGTGACTGGTGGTGGAGGGAAAACGATGAGGTGGAGAGCAGTGGTTTTCTCCAGCAGGCTGGAGCAATGGCTAGTGAGGATAAAGTGTGCAGGACAGGCTGCAGGCAGCAGTGGGGAACAGGTTTATGTGCCTATGAAAGCCTCCTTCTAGTGCATTCAAGGTCCCCTCGCACTGGGACAGGCAGTGTGTGCAGGGTTACAAATGCCCCAAAAGACACTCAGCTGAGGAAGAAAATACAAGGCAGAGCTAATACTGGGTGGGCTGTTTATACCACCCAGAGGTGGCTACATTCCAGTGCTGGAGGAATAGTTGGTCTGTAAAAATACTTCAGATACCTTCTAAGCAAGGTTTCAGAATCCATCTCTTCTGCCACAGAGCTTTGCTTTGCTTCCATGGGGTTGGACCTGGGAGCTGAGGAATGTGGAACACTGTAGTAGCTGTGTTTGCAGGATTTTGGGACCTGGCAGAGAAGTACTTGTGTGAGCAGCCAGCAGACTGGGAGGGAGGTTAGGACACATTGGTGTGTGCCCTAACAACTGGAATGCCCTGAACAACTTGGCTGGAAGTAGGAGTTAGGTAAAGAGGGCTGACAATACAGATGAAGGGGAACTATACTGGGGCCACTCCAACTCTGCTTGGACAAGCGAAGAGTGCATCCTTTCACTTCATAAGCAAATAATATTCACAGATATCATCTCTGTTTCAGAGCCTAGTATCTTGGGGACACGGGTCTGAATTGGACCTTAAAGTGCAGTTTATGAGTGACCTGGCAAGTGGTTACGGGAACATTTTCAGCTAAAGAGAGATGCAGAAGAGTAAAGATGTGGCTATGCAAACCCTGCAGTAAAGGTGGAAGCTGAAAAAAGGGTCAGGGGACAGAGGCTTGGGAAATGATTGGGATTTTGACAGGCATTGGCATGTTGAAGTCACAGGTCTTCCAAACACACAAAAAAGTTCTTTAATGCCACAAAGAAAGATGAATAACAGGTCTCAGATATAGGTAGGGCTGGTTCAGGCTTCATCTCCCTGGCACATGCCCCACTAACACTCAGTTAAGCCAGTGTCCCTGCGTCCTACCTGTGTTCCTTGCCTCTGTCACAGAGGGCTGCCAGAAGGACTTGTGGTCTGTGACTATAGCACTCTCACCTGCCAGGATAGTATGGCATTTGAGAGTGCTGTGATACTTTCCAAACAGCCTGGAGACAAAAGGCGTGATTCACAAATATTTGCATTCTTTAAATGACTCTTCTGCTGGGACGGGTGAATCACATCTGTGGTGGTGAGGGCTTGGAGCCCATAAGGCCCTTCTTTCTGTGAGGGGCAGTGGAGTTTTACATGGGCTGGGTGCTCTTGTAGCATGGCCTGTACTTCACTGAGGACCTTTTAGAAACTCCATCCTTCCTGCTGTTGAGCAATGTGTCTGCCTAATCTTGCAGTGGTGCCCATTCCCTGTGTCCAGGTGAATGCTTGGGATGGTTCTGAGGGTGCTGCAGTGGTGCCACCTGGCACTCACAGCCTGGGCTCCCCCCATGCTGCTGCTGGTCAAAATATTGCCTGCTCTGAAGAAGTCCTGTGTCTCCTGCAGGGCCACCGTGTCTGCTCACACTGCTCTCCCTGGCAGGTGGGAGGTGGTGTCAAATGTTTCCATGATGCTTGGTGGTGGTGGGAGCAGGAAACACCGATGATCTAAACTGGCTGGCTTGCCGTGGGTTTGGTTTAATCCTCATAATGAGTCTTGTCCTGCAGCTGGGAGACAGAGGTGATGAACTGTGGCTACAGGATGAGGCCTTTGTATAAGTTCTCTGCAAATGTTGAAGGCTCCCTTGGAGAGACCTGAGATCAGGACACCCCCTTGGAATAGATCCTGGCTTCATGTGGGTGAAGGACTCTGGGACTGGGAACTACAGAGTGAGCTGATATGTACCAGTTTCCTGCCCTACTTGTTAGCACTGCCTGACACAGGAGTCTGGACAGGAGCTCTCCAGAGACTTCTTCCCACCTTCTAATGCTAGGGCTCATTCCAGGTCCTTGACTCAGACCCAGTACAGTTGTTCTTCCCCTGTGTGGCAATATCACTACTCTGAGCTCTCACACGGGGAAACACTCCTCCAGCAGCCAGGGAGGAGGAGAGGATGTACAGGAGGGGTTGAACAACTCCTCCCCATTTCACACACCTTTGGGGTGACAGGCTTGTTCCATGCGTAGGTGTACATGGCGGGCTCTCCCCTGTGATGTCTCTCTGCTACCTGGAAGGGAACATAAGAGTAGTGATCATGATAAACAGCTTGGGGCTTACTAGAATGGCACATGCAAACAGAAAATGTTTCCCATTTATTTCATGTAAACACAGCTACAGGAAATTGATCTACCTTGGGCAGGAAGCAGAGGTTACTGAGGACAGGGACAGAAAAAGGACAGACAGTGGGGTTTTGCATGATCTAGTGGCAGTCTTAATTCACTGCTGCTCCAAAGAACTGTCACCATCTTAATTTTCTGATGGGGCCTCAGGAGCTTCAAAGGGTTTTCATGAGTGGGAACAGGGGTGTCAGGATTGTAGCCTGAGAGACAGTATGCTTTGCTGTGCATCCTGTCCCTCCCAGCCACGGCTAGATGACTGATCTCAGGCAACGCTCTTCAGAGAAGGAGCTGAAGTCAGGACAGCTTATGAACTGCTGTGGTGCAATATAGGGAAGACTGGGCCAGGAATGCTTAAAGAGCACAGTTTAAATGGACACCCTGCTTTACAAATGCAAATTTGCAGACTCATTAATATGTGACTTGTGGATGCAGCTACCAAATGCGAGTGTGTCAAAGTGGGTTTTGGCAAAATCATACCTGGGGTGCTTTGAGAATGTTAAATAAGAAGCCAAGTTCAGCGTAAACTTAAAAGTAACATGCTTGGGAGACTCAGAAGTAGATTAAGATCCAAGTAAGCATTCCAACTGAGTACAAAGAAGTTAGAGGTGGCTATTGCCAATATTACGGTATTTAAACTTCACCAGCTAGACAGAACAGCTGTGGCCCTGCAGAGCTTTAGACAAATGAGGTAGTATTAAACTTCTTTGTGACTGGCACTTCCCCAGTTTTTAGAAGACTTGCCATATAGGTTTCTTGGAACCAGTGTAGGCTGACTGTGATATGAAGTATATCAAATCAAAAGTTTTAGGTTGGCTCATCAGCATAGTATTCAGTACTGATGTTGAAAACAAAGGGCTTGAGAGCACTGAAGAGACATCCTATCATAAATCTCCACTGGATATAGGTTGTAGACTTCCATTGCTCCTCCTCTGCTTTTGGTTAATTGAGACAGCCTTGGCAAAAGATGGGTCACTGTTGGTTTTGTTGCTAAGTGTGCAAAAAAATAGTCCTAAAAAAGTCAAGCATGTAACAGAATGGCCACAGGCTTGGAAAAGACTGTATTGTTTGGGTAAGGAGGACTTGCTGTGAGAAGTGGAAAGAAGTGGGAGGAGAAATCAGCTCCCTCAATAAGAAGATGTTCAATGATTTCTGATCTGGCTTTGAGACTTGTATCTAAGAGTCTGAAAGAGTTGTGTGAGAAAATGTGTGCTAGCTTTGGAAGAGAGGGAAATTCCAGAGACTGCAAACACACCAGTGACATGTGGAAGTAAGTGTAAGCATCCAAAGAGCCAACATCATGGAGAGAATACCAGGAAAATTAGCAGGGTCCAGTCCCAGCCCAGTCAACAGGAGAGAGCTGAAGTTGTCTCCATAGTTTGAATAGCTCATAGGTGTTACTGGAGCTGTTTTATTGTCTACAGAAACTTCTAATTTTTTTTAGGCACTTTTAATTTCATTCTGGGCCTGCAGTTCTTGAGGCTTCTGAACTGTTTCCAAAGGGACAGCCAAAGATAGCTAAAAGCAGTTTAAATTCCTTAGAGGTTTTCCAGACCATTGATGGGATTAATCAAATTCCTGTAGGCAGCTAGGACCTGGCGGTCGGAAGATATCGCGCTGTACGGGAAGATAGAGATAAGAACCCCCCTCCGGATAGCCAGTAGCAGCCAGTCTGAGATTTAGCAGACATTTGTGACGTTGTAAACCCGGGCTATAAAAAGCGATGCCACCCACTAATAAACGGCCATTTTTGCCACCCAGCATATAGGTGTTAACGAGCTAATTGTGTCTATTACGAGAGAGGTTACCTCGCTTCTAGCGAGAAGGATACCCCGCTTCTTGCGGGAAGGCGTTTCCCCGCCTCGCGCGGGAAGGGTTTCCTCACTCTTGTGAGAGGATAAAGGTTTACCCCACTTTTCGAGAAGAGGTACCCCGTCTTGTACGGGAAGGATTTCCTTGCTCTAGCGAGAAATTAAAGGTTTACCCCACTTCTTGTGGGAAAGTGTTCCCCGTATCTTACGGGAAGGATTTCCTCACCTTGCGCGAGAAGCAACAAATTCCCCTTGCAAAAATGAAGGAATGGGCAAGTAACAGCAGAACAGAAAACTGGGGAGGCCCTTGGAGGTGACCTACACCTGGGTATGATGCAACTGCTACTGAATCATTTGTCACTGCAAACCCCAGCTCAAGGGATTTGACTCTCTGATACAATACAAAGCCATATTCTGGGATGAAGTGACCCTGGAGAAGGGTTTTCACGATCATTTTGGGCAAATAACATCTTGTGGCTCACCCCTGGCAGGGAGCAGAAAGGTGTTTGAGCAGATACCAAAGGCAGCAGTGTGTGACTTTCATCCCTCCTGCCTCTTAGCTAAGGTAGCATCTGCCTTGTAGTGAATTTTCAACTTAAACCATAGTGTTTAAGGAATTGCTGAGAAGACATTAAATTCTGAGTCATAACTACTGTTCTTGGGGGGAAAAAAATACAGATTTTTTTTTTTCCCTTTACTAGAGAAAGGCTTGAGATCTACTGGTGAAAAACACCCTATTTTGAGTGAAAAGCAAACCACCTGATTTTGCCCAGGGAGGGGTGAGCAGTTTTAATTTGAGGCATCTTTGTGGAAATCGAGGTTGAGCCCAGGGTTAATTTCCCTAATTGATCAGACTACTTAATGGAGGTAAGGTGACGGGGGGTAGTTTAGCTGTGCTGGCTGAGAGGTGAGGCTGTGAACTGCTCTTCTACCTGTGTAGTTTCAATTCTGCAGCTTGATGTTCCTGATTAGGCCTGCGGTATTACACCTGTCCTGGCATTTGCTTTGTGCTGCCTGCCTCTGGTAGCTGAGAGTTTCTGAAGGACTCTAAATAATCTGCCCAATATCTATTACTGAGTAGTGCCAAAGAGCAGACGGGCTGGGGGATGTCTGGTCTCAACCAGGAGCTGTTTCAGTGTTGGGTGGTTATTTCAGGGTAACTGCTCAGACCCATGTCTCTGGTAGTTCTTTGGAACAGCTGGTGATACAGAGGATGGACAACCTCCCAAAGACAGCAGAATCCTATTCAACAAGAATTGTGCCAGTTTCTCCTATGTTGAAGATACCCAGACTGCAGAGGGGCCTGTGCACCTCGTCTCTTAAAAATCTCAAGTCTTGTTTATGTTGTCTAGATGCAAAATTGTGAAAGCTGTGCCTTGGTGCACCTCCATACCACCCTATTTGCAGGCCTTGCCATATTTCCCTTGGGAGTGGGTGCCTCGGAACTTGTAAGAAAAATATTCTTCTGTGACCATAAACCAAACTGTTAATTTTTAATCTTGCATGTGTTGTTCACACAGAAAGAAGCAGCCAAAGTTGAGAGAGCAAGACTTAGCTAACCAGCAGTCATACAGGGATCAAAATATATTTAGAAAAAAGGAAACCACCTCTGAACCAGTCTTGATGATGTTACTTGATCGGATCCATGCTTCCTTCCTGCACCTCTGTGAGCACCAGCTCTCCCTCCGGTTGCTTCCTGACACACTGGGTGTGTTAATTGGGCATGTGTGAGGCTGTGGCCCCACATAAGGCACCTCAACTGGAGTATTCCCAGCTCTCTGGCTGTGCAGACTTGGATATGCTGGACTGGAGTGGAGCAACTGCACATGTGGTCTGGAGCCATCTGTGGTTGTTTTTATGTGAGCTAAGTGGGGAGGGACTCAATAGCTTTATGGCATGGAGGGGTTCCTGCCCCAAAGCTGTGGTGGGTGCTTTACGTGGTGTGGGTTTGAGTATAGGAGTAGTGTTGGGGACACCTCTAAGCAGTTTGCCTCAAACTCTCTCAGGCCCTGTTTGATCTGAAGTAGCACAATACAAATGCTTCCCTTTTAAAAGCTGATCTGGAGAGATAAGGTACTATCAGTAGGTATTTCCATTAGACGCAGAAGAAAATAACCCTGTTCCACCACCACCACACTGGTTCCATGCCCTGGTGGGGGGAGAGCAGCTCTACCCACTCAGCCCTCTTGTGAAGACCAGTGCTGACCCAAGGTCTAGGAGCAAGGAGGCCATGTGCTCTAACCCAGGACTTCTCTGTACTCTGGTAGCCTGTACAGAAAAGGGAGCAGCAGCAGCAGGCTTTGGAAGAAATGGGTGGATACTGGTGTTCCAGAGTTAGCTGGCAGCTGCCCCTGTATAAAGGGCTTTTTTAACTCACTCCATGCCTTGTCTTCTTGCCCTGTTGTGTCTCAGCTGAGTGTGCTTCCAGCCTTCTGTCTGTATTTGGGCTGGAAAATGGAGAAGGAATTGTGTATGTTGATTAGCTGCATTGGGGGATTTAAAGCCTCTCTGCTTCTTTCCATTTTGTTTGTAACTATTATGTATTCACCCAGGTTTATTTGAATGTCAAAATTTGAGTGTCTTTGTGCCAAGAACCTCAAAACAGTGCCCTCCTGCTGTAGCATCTATGTAAACTGCTTGTCTAGGTTGTTGGGCAAGGATGGAAAGGTGGGAGGACACCTTCTGTAAGTCCCTGGGAAAGCTTTTGAAAGGTTTTGGGTGAGGAAGGTTCATACCTCCTTCCCTGTAGTTTTCCCTCTGTCTTGTAATGCCTCAAATTCTCATCCACAGTAATTTACACCACGTCTGAGAATTTTGTATCACTTTTTGCTTTTGTGTATGAAATCAGCTGCTTTTAATTAAGTGGAAGAAACACTATCTCTCTTTTCAAAGGCTTTTGTCCTGCTCCAAATTCCCTGTTTAGGCAAAAGCATTGAAATTACCCAGTCTTACATTTGGAGTTTTATCAAGGGATGCATGTATATTACTAGTTTTGGGACATCATATTTCCTATTTCTCAGCTATCAGAAGGACGTTAATTTCAGTTTTTGTTTGAAAACCATGCTGGCTAGTAAAAGGAGTTGGTTTTTCAGATCCTTTGCAAAATCATCCCCAAAGATACAAAATCTCTGTGCAAGCTGGAACTCTGCCCTTTGGACAAGAATATTCTTGTGAAGCCTTTTTCTCCAAGGTTTTACACTGTGCCTCTGATCTTAGCTTGTTTCTTTGTAGGATAGTAATTCTGTGGGCATTGCTCCTGGTGGAAGTGCTGATGCTCTGGGTTCATTGGAAGTGGGTGTGCAGAGGAGTAGTGAGTGTGGCTGATGCGATGGAGCGTAGCTCTTGTGTGCCTTGGACTTTATTACCATGTGCAGAGTTTTGTTTTGAGTGGGGCAAGAGGTGCATTTATACCTTAGGTAGCGCAGAGCTTTGTGTTTATCAGTCGTAGCTACAGGGTTGTCCTCGGAAGGGTTTTTGGGTTAGTCTCCAGTAGCCACAGAATGAGGTGGGGCTGATGAAGAGGCCCCTGTCTGTGGTGGTGTGGAGGAGTAAGTGGTAGAGCTGTAACTGAGAGGAGATATAGCCCTTTTCTCCCCTCATGTGGGAAGCGTGCCTTAGCCCTGGGTGCAGCCCAGCGATGGGCAAAGCTGTACCCTGAGAGGTCAAGGTCACTGGGAAGGGTTGTACCAACAAATATGAGTTGGTTCCTGTGGCTATTCTTCATCTACCCCTCTGAAGGGGCATGTCAGGTGGGGCCAGTCCCTCTTGCCTTTGTTATACTGACTGAGTGAGGATTGGCATAAAGAGTGAGGGAATGACTGCTGTCCTACCAGCAAGCAGGCAGCTCAGATGGGTGGCATTGCTTGCCTGCCCAGAGCTTGCTGTGCCTTCGCTGCCCAAAGTGATACCTGGTGTAAGAAACTTCACCAGTTTGTTCTGCCCTGGGCCAAAGGCTGCAAAGAAGGAAAGTCTGGTATAAGATGAAGTCCCTGGAGAAATGTTTGGAAGGGTCTACTGAGTGCTAGGCAGAGGGGAAGGATGATAAGTGTGTGTGGAGACAGAGCAGAAATGCTGATGGCAAGGTAGCATGTCATGGAGCAGACCAAAGACCCCCAAATTCTGGGATGTAGGCACTGTGTTTACCAGCTCTGGCACAGGGGAGAGAAGAGGTGCAAGCAGCTCTCCATGCTGATGGGATGAATATTATATAAACCCAAATAAGTAGGAAAAATACAATCCTCTAGTTGATTCGTGCTGCTCCCATAATCATTTGCATCTGCATTGTTTTTACCTTGCCTACACATTTTAGCTGCTCTGATAGGCATATGAAGAAACCACTCTCCCACTGATGAGTGACTCAGTCACCCCTCCAGGAAACAAAGAGATAATCTTACTGCTGTTGATAACAGCAGCTCCTGCTTAGCTTCAGAGATGGTGGGACATCTCTCAAATGCTGCTTGCAGCAGCTCCTGGGGCATCTCCACCTCCTCAAATTCAAATGTGCTCTGGAGATCAAAGATCTGAGCTCCTCAGCTGCAGCCTGGGACTGGGTCACCTTTGAAAGGAGTAGGTGGACACTTCTCCTGGAGGTGGCTCTTCTCTGTCTTGCTTTGAACTAGGCTGCTCTTGGAGGCTGCCTGCTCTTCTGTCCTGCTCTGTCCTGTGCTTCAGCCCTTTCCCCTGCAGTAGGGCACTGTGACACGTGGGATGGAGTCACACAATGTTTCTGTGCAGAACAAGTGAAGGATGCCACAGGGGAGAGCCTGATGGTGGAAATCCTGACCAGGGTGGGAGGATCACAGTCCGCAGGAGCAATGGGAAGAATCATCTATCAAGAACAGTGTGGCCAGCAGGAGCAGGGAGGTGATTGTACCCCTGTACTCGGCACTGGTGAGGCCTCACCTTGAGGACTGTGTCCAGTTTTGGGCCCCTCATTACAGGAAGGATGTTGAGGTACTGGAACAGGTTCAGAGAAGGGCTACAAAGCTGGTGAAGGGACTGGAGAGTTTCTCCTATGAGGAAAGGCTGAGGGAGCTGGGATTGTTTAGTCTGGTGAAGAGGAGGCTCAGGGGGGACCTTATTGCTCTCTACAACTACCTGAAGGGAAGTTGTAAGGAGGTGGGGGTCGACCTCTTCGCCCTAGTTAAAGATGACAGGACGAGGGGGAATGGCTTCAAGTTGTACCAAGGGAAATTTAGGTTGGGTATTGGGAAAATTTTCTTTCCAGAGAGGGTGGTTAGGCATTGGAATGGGCTGCCCAGGGAGGTGGTGGAGTCCCCATCCCTGGAGGTGTTTAAGAATTGTGTAGACGTGGTGCTGGGGGACATGGTTTAGGGACACTGGCAGTGTAGGGTTAATGGCTGGAAGGTCTCTTCCAGCCAAATCATTCTATGATTCTATGAAGACTGGCCTTCTCTATTTTGGCTTTAAACCAGAGCTTCAGAAATGCCACAGCAGTTTGTTGGTGCAGAGTCTTGCATCCACTGCTGCCAGGCCAGTCCTGACAAATTGTGACGTTCTTTTGTTTGGAGCATTCTTTGGAGCATGCTGATTCGTTACATGTGTGTACAGTGTTTGACACAGGGGCGTCCTGTTTTTTCCTTTGATGCAAATAAGTCAAGGCAATGATGCTGCTGTGTGTGACACTGGTGGAGTTTGTACCTAGACCACTAGATGTCTGTATAAACCAGGGTTTGACAAGCAGTGGTTCCAAATGTGGTTTATGACTTTATTGGCTAATAAACAGCAGAGATGGAGCACAGATTCATAAGCTACAGTCTTTTGTAGAAGTCAGAAAAGTGAAGGAGGGGGTCAGAGGTGGATACTTCAGCACAGTAGGATGATGCATGATGGCTTGCAAAAGCCTGAGGCCATGTTAATGCTACCAACTTGCAGCACTCTGGTGGGACATGCTCTGCCACTGTGGTCAGAGTTCCCTGCAAGGAGCCCCCACAACTCTGGTGAAATCTGTTCCTTACCAAGAAACTTTTGGTTTGGCTTTTTTTTTATTATTTTTTTTATTTTTGCTCTCTGCATACAGTAAATCCAGTTGCAGGCTTGACATCACCTCTGTGTCATGGATTGGTGTCTCCTGTCTGAGAGGTCAATACAGTTTCCACTGGGAATAAGGTGTTTTCTCAGCTTGTGGGTTCCTTATGGTATGGGCATGATGCTGTATATTGGGGACCTTTCATGTGTGCTGGGCCAGAGAGGAAAATGCAAACTCTTTAAAGCTCCAGATATTTCTCTCCATGCATTCCCAGTAGCCCTGTGTCTCTAAGCACAGCTACTGCTTTGAGCAAAGGCTCACAGTTCTCTTTGGAAAGAGAGGGCAAGGTGATGAGGAGAGGCCCTACACTTGCTTCCCTCACTTCTGGAAGAGCAACGTGCATCTTTGCTCCCCACATGCTCAAACGTCTGTTGAACCTGTGTCCCACCCCAGGGATCTTAATTTCCCTGCCAAAGCAGCTTGCTTTGCAAGATAGGGTGCTGACGGTACCGCAGAGTTGCTGCCCATCTGCCTGCTAGGGAGGTAGTGGAGGAGGAAGAGGCTCTTCCAGTGCTTGTTCTCTTGCACAGCTCCCCTGAGATCACTAGAGGGCAGGGAAGGTCTGTAAAGGAGCAGGGTGGACTCAAAGCCTGTTGGAGAAAGCTCAGCGGTCCCTGTGGTGACGTCCTGCATTTGAGAAAGGAGCCTACTCTCTGCTCCCTGAAAGGGTCCTGATGCAGACTGGGCTCCCCATAGCCTGGCCTTTTGCAGGAGCAGTTCGTCATTCCCTCCTGCTCTGCTTCACTGCCACCTCCCTGCATCTACATGGACCCTTTCTACTCTGCTCCACCCTGCTTTGTCCCTAATTCCAGCTCCGTCAGCCCAGGCTGGAGCACTGTCTTAGTGTCTGGGGTGCTCAGTCCTGTTGTAGAGATTTGGGAGGCTGCTCCGGGGAACAAGCATTCTCCCCATTTGGTGTATCTGGTGTTTTGTGTCTCCGACGTATGGGAAATCAGAGGGCTCGGTGACTGAGCTCCAGTGCAAGGTCCTGAACTGCAAAATGCATGAGGACTGTGCCAAGCAGAAATTACTTTAGTGCAGTAATGGAGGAGTAGTCCCCCTCGTGCTGGAGAAGTGATTGGGGGTGATGATGTGCAAAGGGACCATGTTTCCTTACATCAAATCATGTGTTAGCCCAACGCAAGGGACACCTGTGGCTGGGGGGAACTGGCCTATGAATGACCCACATCTGTACCTGAGCCTGCCTGTGTGGTGATGGGAGCACAACAGGCCTAAGGGGAAGGTACTGTTGTGGGAAAACAATTAAATGTTGTGCTCCTTGTGCTGCGTCTCACCAGACTTGCACAAAGTCTCTGAGTCAGGGGACTGCATTAAGATGTGGCTGAAGGTTCTCTCTGGCTGGGACCGTGACCTGGTCAGAGTTGTGGGTGTTTCTGCATATCCCAGGAATGCAGATATGCTATGGGAAGATGAGGATCAGGTCCACATTCTGCTAGCAGAGCCCAGGGTAAAGCAGCCAGAAGCAGAGTGTGATGCAGCTGGAAGATGAGCCAGAGGAAGCTGGGCTACTGCACAGAGGCATTGGAGCACAGGCTGTAGGTGAGGAAAGGGAGTAAGGGAACAAAGGTGTCCCTGAGTCCTGCCCTTACCTTTAAGAGAACATTTGTCTCTGACTTTTCTTGATGAAATCTTGGGCATTCAGGAACATCCTGCCTACAGATTTCTGTGCCCAATTAGGGTATTGCTTAATGGTGTTTATTCCAGTGCCAGTATTTGTCAAGAATGGAGTAAACCATGTCTCTCTCAGGGATTGTTCCTTTCTCCATGCCGCCCCTCTTCCCCACAGCCTTCCAGTTAGCAAAGCAGCCCATTGAAATTAGTTTGGACAGAAAGACTCCAAATTGATTGCTTAAATCACAGTATTGGACAAGATATGATGTACCCTGTGAGGAAACTGAGGAATATGCACTTCAGGGAAGACAGCACTTCTTTCTCCTCTGTGCTCTTCACTGTCTATTTTTTCATTCAGCTGACGCATTTGCCACCTTGTGCGGGGAAGGAGGTTGTGTTTCTTTGACACAGCTGGCAACAGAGCATGGAGCCCAGTGGAGTCAGGGCTAAGGCTCAGCTGGTTGCCTTGAACCTGGGCTGTGTCAAACCAGGTGTTAGCATTCTGTGCCCACTGTGTAGCCTCTGGCAGCCTGGTCACCTAAGGTTTTAATAACTTTACTTCAAAGCTCTATGGATTGATGTGTATGGGGCCAAGTAGTAGTCAGTCAGGCTTTTAAGTCTCTAAGCCTTAGGTTTATTCCCAAAACAGACAGATGTACTGTTAACACTATTGGAGCTGTCTGGAAGTAAAAGGCCATCTTCTGCATTCAAAACTAGGACCTTCTATCCAAAAGAACTCCATTCAAAATCAAGGCTTCTTCTACTACAACCTCCTAGCTGGCCAGAGGTGGGAATAGGTGCAGCTGGGTGCAGAATAAGTGTGTAAGCAGGAGATGGGAGAAGCTGCCTCTCAGAGTGGAAGCCTCCAGACAGTTCTTGATGCAGCCTTTGGAAAGGCATGAACTGAAGCTTGCTCAGCTCTGAATTTCTGTGCAGGCCACTGCTGGCAGAGTATTGCAGAATTGCTGAGATTCTGCCAGACATCCGTCTTCTCTGGGAGCTGCCAGACTGAGGCTTCCTCTGAGCAGCAGAGCTAGAAATCTCCTTCAGTTTCATAGATGCTCTGGGACAGGGTGCCCTCTTCCAGTACTGAAATAGGTGGATGCTCCAGCAGGTTGTGTGGTGGGCAGGCTAGGATTTGTTTCTCATTGAGCAAACTGTGACATAAAGCCAGAGAAGTTCAGAAACGCTTGACACTTTTGTCAAATGCACCTTCCTTTTCCAGATTTGCATCTGTCCTTCCTTTTGAGCTTTCTTTGTAGAAAGGTCTATGGCCAGCACAACACCAGCCTCTGTTTTGTTTCCCAGGATTCAGCTGGGTGTGCTTCCTGCTTTCGAAGGAGACAAAGCCAGTAGAAGAGGGAAAACAGTAAATAAACAGGGCAACTAAGAGCACAGCAAAGAGCCAAGGAGGGGAAATGAGTATGCAGTGCTCTGCCAGAGATGTACTTTCTTATTCCCAACTGAGGAGATTTTTTTTTCAGTAACTACTGACTGCATGAGCTGGTGCCATAGTAATTGGGGACACATCTAATAGCAACAGTGCCTGTAGTTACAACCATTGATCGGTGTTTGAAGTTACTGCTTGCAGAGCTGTGGCTGCTTCTTGGTTTCTGATTCATGGCTGATTTCCTGTCTTTGAACTGAGGGTTGCATTTCAACATACACCCTGTTTTGTGATATTTGTTCTAATCTTTTGGCTGTTTCCTCCATAGCAGAGTGCAGTGCAGTTGCCTCTGGCCTGTTTCTCCCCACTGAGCAAATTCTTGGCAGAATGCAAGTCACAGCCAGGTGAGACTTGTAGTTTCAATGGCTTCCTCTCATCATTGCCACAGTGACAATCTTGTTAGAGATGCTGGGAGAAGACTAGAGGAGATACTTAAGGTCACAGTGACTTTCTGTGAGCCCAGTCTTGTTCTGTCATAGAGAATGAGATTACGTCCACATGGAGAAGGTGATGATAAGGAAAAATACTTCTTGGAGGATTAATTTGAGATCAAGAGCTAGAATAATTTTCACTAGCAGCTGACCTTATGAGGCCTTCCCAACTATGTTAGCAGAAGTTTTATGACTAGCCCCTGAGCTTAGGTTAACACCCAGCCTTGATAAAGCTGGTTTCACACCATTGTGAAATGGGGTTGGAGTGAGCCATGGGTGTGAAAACCTTAACAATGCTAGTAAGATGAGTCAAAACCTCCAACGCCCAGTGCATTGCACTGAGTGACTCTGACCTTTCTGAAAGATGGTGCTGAACAAGTCTGGATGTGCTCATATCTGAAGGCAGCTACTTATTTGACAACTTTCTATGGACAGTTTGGAAAATGATTCATCATCTCAGAAAAGTCTCGCTCTAAGGGAGAACGAGCTGAAATTCCCTGTGAGCCAAACATCATAGCCATTTCTCTGCTAGTCTAATGGATTTACTCCTTTACTGTTCAGATTGTTCTTTCAGTGTCTAAATATGCTTTGATTGCTCTGATTGTAAGATGACTCTGAGCATCCCTTTTTTTCAATCAAGCTGTAGCTTCTCCTACCATATGAGCTGGTTGACTGGCTCTGATGTGGTTTGTGGTTACACGTAACATAGCTCATGTGGCCCTCCTGTGCTTTTCATTTTCTGAATCACGAGTGCACTTTCACAAGCAGGTGTGAGCCTTGTTCAGGAGATGTGTGTAAATGCCATGGGGAAGTATTGAGGGGATCAGCTTCTTCCAACCTGACCTGCAGGGCCCTCTGCCTACTGGAGGTGTGGGTGTGTGGTCTACCTGAAAGGATGTCATAGAGAGGCAGGTGCTAGTCTCTTCTAGAAAGAAGAGTGACAGAACAAGAGGGAATGGCCTCAAGCTGCACCAGGGGAGGTTTAAACTGGACATTAGAAAAACTTTATTCACTGAAAGGGTAATAATCAGGCATTAGAACAGGCTGCCCAGGGAGGTCGTTGAGTTACAATCCCTGGATGTGTTTAAAAGCCTTATAGATGTGGTGCTTGGGGATATGGCTTAGTGGTGGACTTAGTAGAGTGGGGTTAATGGTTGAACATGATGATCTTAAAGGTCTTTATAACCTAGATGATGATTCTGGAGTTCCATTATATTGATGACATGATGTTGCCATTGAAACATGGTGTTGAGTCAGTGCATTTGCTATTAAAAGACAGCAAAGCAAATGAGAGAATGTAAACTTTGCAGGAGCATTGGTTTATCTAAATTGCAAGCCAGACACAGGTCTGTGTCAGAGCCTGGGTCTAGTGGTGCTGGTGTAGCTTGGAGCTACCACATTCTTGCTGGTCCAAATCCTGTGGTATCTCAAATGCAGGATGTCCTGTTACATTGGGTTGTACTAGAGCTAGACACTGCAAAGAGCTGCATCTGCAGAGAAATATCATGGATCACACAGGCCCAAGAATGGCATCTCACTTGACTAAGCAGGATGATAACGAAAATGTGGCACAGCTGATGAACCAAGATGGTGTTTAGAGAAGATACCTAAGAACAGGAACTGGTGCACAACAGGGTCCTACTAACATACTTACAGTAACTTGCAGGTTGACAGAATCTCTCTGGTGCATTCATGCTGCCTTAACTGCATCTTCTCCTCTCTGCTTGAATACTGCTGAGCTTATGGCAGTAAGTTAGTAAACCAGCTAAACCACAAAGAGCAGTCTTCAGCAAGGCCTGACCCCTGCTTCTCCTAATCAGCAAAGCAAAGTTCCCCCCTCCTCTTCTGATGAACCATTTCATAGTCACATAAAGCACATTGTGTTGGTAGTAGAGGTGTAAGCTGTTTGTGCAGTAATGGGAGCGTGATAGGAAAGAAGGTGCCCTAGATGAAATGACTGCAGATTTGCTTCAAAATGGTACCCAAAGAAACAAAATTTACTCTGAGAGGCATAAACAGAAGGAAACAAATTGCTGGAGTCAAGAAATAGAAACTAGTGGTTGAAATCACCTAGAATTGAGGCCCAATCTGAGAAGAGGTTTTTTATAAAAAACAAGAATGCAATTACAGCTCTTGTTAGAGTTGTGAATGTTCTACCATGTAAAGATGCTGAGAGATTTCCTGTAAAACCTCTTGCCTTGGGGTTTTGTCTCAATTTCTTTTCTCAATGCTACTTCTGTCCCAGTTGGTGTAAAATAAATACTGTCCCTTGGAGAGGAGGCATTGCTAGAGATAAACCTCAGCTTCTGATCCTACCCTTACAGATGCAAAACATACTAGAGGACACTGAAAGCATCCTTACAGAAGTCACTTTGGTTCAACAGCGTGTCTGAAAAGGAAGTGACATTTTCCTTTGGTGTTTTCCTCCTACCATTGAATTAATCCTCTGCTGTCACCTTTAAAGAACGAGGGGGGGGAAAAAAAAAGGCAAATTAGCCAAATCTTTGTAACTTTTCAAGGATGGACTCCAGAGAGGTGCTACGCAGCTTGCTGATGTTTTTTTGCAATGTTTTTGTATATTATTCATTTTGTGTAAGTCAAGCACTTGTGAGGCTCTTTAGAAATAGAGATTTCAAGATTGTGTCTGTGTGCTTGCCATATAGATGCTTCCACTCCTACCCGCAGATTTGGTTTGCAAGTGTAGAGACTTTGCCTATAGATCACATTTTGCATCTGAATCTTCTGGGACACAGACCTGAGTGATGTTCAGATCCACCTCTCAGGGCCCATTTCCTTTCACTGTGTTGTGCAATGATGCATTTAATTTCCAATATCAAAGACTGGTAGTGCTGTGCAGCTGTCTGAAAAAGGTCACTGAAAGCCAGAGAAGTTTCACAAAAAACATAGATGAAAAGTTGACTCGGATTCAGTGAAACAAACCAAAGTCTTCTCATTTTGTTTTAGAATTATCTGTTTTTTGTGAAACTCCCTGGTTTTGCTTTGACCTTTATCTTTTACTCAGTGCAAGAGACTTTGTTTTTGCAGGCATATGGGCAAGGACTTTAATAGAGTTCACATCCTGTGCTGGACGCTGCAGGATGCACTGAGATTTCCTAGGTAAGTCCTGTCACCAATGGCTTCCCTGGCCAGCCTGTGCCACTGGCTGGGAGGATCACAGCTGAGAGCAGTAGGTGGTGCTTCAACCCAGCATCTGACTCTGGCAGCCTGGCAATATTTCTGCCTGCCTGTATTGCATTGAGCCGTGCTAAACTACATGTGTGCTCTGGGGGTCATATACAGAGTTCTTCTCTTCATCCATGTGGTGGGGAGGCACCTTTTCTGTGATTTGATGCTATCAGGCCAAAGTTTTTTCTTGCCCATCACTAAGCAATAAAAATGCCATAATATCTAAAAAGAGCTGTGGCCTCTCTGAGTGACAGTGTACAAGGGTGTTTTTCAGCCTGGCCTGAACTGAGAGGATTTTGCTGGAATGCTTGGCATCCAGCTACATCAGGCAGACATGCTGTTAGTGTGGTTCCTGCATCCTTTGCTTTTAGCACAGTTTATCTTTCCTTTATGTAACCAGCTAGGTAAAATAGATGTTTGATATCTGATTGTCAGGAAGGTGCTGGGGTAGAATAGAGAGCAAAATGAGGTTGTCATGTGCTAGATATTTTTGGGGAGGAGAGATATTTGAGGTAAGTACTTGATATTTGAAGTTCAGGTAACTTCAGGGTGCTATTAATAGCTTGTGAAGCATAATATCTTGCTCTGAAACTAGCATTTTTTGGCTGTGGCTGCTGTTGACCTCTGTGGGTTGGTGGTTCCCACAGACACCACTGAAACCTGTGCTCTTGCCTTGCCACTGCCATCTCAGGAGAGAGGCTGGGGAGCCCCAGTGACACTGTGCTGCAGCTAGGAGGGAATGATCTGTTTTAGATGGATTGTTTTTCTAACACATCTACTTTTCCTTTGAGAAATCCCATGTACATGAGTCATACATGACTAAGTTAGTAGCAGAAAAACTTTCTCAGGGTGGAGTGATCTGGCTATCTGGCCTGGTTTCAGCTGGGATAGAATTAATTTTCTTCCTAGTAGCTGGTGCAGTGCTGTGCTTTGGATTTAGCATAAGAATGATGTTAGTTTTTGCTAAGTAGTTATCCTAAGTCTTTTCCGTTTTCCATGCTCTTCCAGTGAGCAGGTACAAAAGAATGACCAGAAAAGCTGATCCAAACTAGCCAAAGGGATGTTCAGTACTACAGGATGTCATGACCAGTATATAAACTGGAGGAGTTGGCTGGAGGGGTTAACCACTGCTCAGACATTGTTCAGCCAGTGGTGAGCACTTTGTATTGTGCATCACTTGTCTGTTCTTGGGTTTTATTTCCTTCGTTTTGTTATATTCCTTTTCATTATTATTATTACATTATATTTCATTTTAGTTATTAAACTATTCTTATCTCAGTCTATGAGTGTTACCTTTTTTTCTGATTCTCCTCCCCATCTCACTGGGCAAGGAGAGAAGTAAGTGAGCAGATGTGTGGTATTTAGTTGCTGGCTAGGGTTAAACCACAATACTTTCAGAGGAGAGGTGCCCCAGTGCTTCAGGGTGGGCAATGGCCGGGAGCCTTGATCCTGCCCAGTATGATTTTTAGCAAAAAGTGAATTTAAGTTCTGGTCACAAAGCAGTATATCAGTGGTCTTATTTCTTGCTACTAAGTGATTGAAAGGCCGTTCATTTTAATGTTTCAAAGGCTGACAATGTCAGGAGCTGAGTGAGTTCCCCAGCTGCAGGCATCCTAGCCCAGGAGACTTGTGCCTGTGGAACTTGCTGGCTCTTTGACTGCAGTGGTAGCCTACAGCTCTGAAACACTCTTAAAGCTCCAAGCCCAAGTGATTTTTGTGTGCTATAACTATTCCCATCTCTCTAGGGAGACCTTGCCTTTGTCATCTTCAATGAGAAATGGGTGGGAATTGCTCTGCCTCACCATAACAGTGTAAAAGGAAAGGAGCTTGTCTAAGTCATGTGGGTCACTTCACCATCAACAGAGATGCAAACTTCATCAGGGATGGTCCTAGTATCAACTTGAGCATAACCTAATGTACTTGCATGGTGTTCTTGAGTGGATCAAGTCTAAATGCACATGAATGTCAACCTTTGAGTTCTGTAGCTTTAAAACTAGATGGAAAGTTTGGAAGGAGAAGGCTGATCTTGATGAAAATGTGAATTTGGGTGCTTCTGGTAATATTTTCAGAACACTGTAAAGAAAGTACAGCCTAAATTCCCCAGCAAATCCAAAGCAGTATCTTTACAGATATGCCTTCTGTTTCATTTGCAGTTACAGGAAGAACTACATGATTTTGAATCATAGAATGATTTGGCTGGAAGAGACCTTCAAGATCATCAAGTCCAGCCATTAACCCTACACTGCCAGTGTCCCTAAACCATGTCCCCCAGCACCACGTCTACACAATTCTTAAACACCTCCAGGGATGGGGACTCCACCACCTCCCTGGGCAGCCCATTCCAATGCCTAACCACCCTCTCTGGAAAGAAAATTTTCCCAATACCCAACCTAAATTTCCCTTGGTACAACTTGAAGCCATTCCCCCTCGTCCTGTCATCTTTAACTAGGGCGAAGAGGTCGACCCCCACCTCCTTACAACTTCCCTTCAGGTAGTTGTAGAGAGCAATAAGGTCCCCCCTGAGCCTCCTCTTCACCAGACTAAACAATCCCAGCTCCCTCAGCCTTTCCTCATAGGAGAAACTCTCCAGTCCCTTCACCAGCTTTGTAGCCCTTCTCTGAACCTGTTCCAGTACCTCAACATCCTTCCTGTAATGAGGGGCCCAAAACTGGACACAGTCCTCAAGGTGAGGCCTCACCAGTGCCGAGTACAGGGGTACAATCACCTCCCTGCTCCTGCTGGCCACACTGTTATTGATACGTGCCAGGATGCTGTTGGCCTTCTTGGCTGCTTGGGCACACTGCTGGCTCGTATCCAGTCAGCTGTCTACCAGCACCCCCAAGTCCTTCTCCAAAGTGCAGCTTTCCAGCCACTTCTCCCCAAGTCCATAACACTTCAGGGGGTTGTTATGACCCAAATGCAGGACCCTGCACTTGGTCTTGTTGAACCTCATGCAGTTGGTTTCAGTCCATCGCTCCAGCCTGGCCAGATCCCTCTGCAGAGCATCCCAACCCTCAGGCAGATTAACACACCCACCCAATTTAGTGTCATCTGCAAACTTGCTAAGGATGCACTCCATCCCCTCATCAAGGTCATTGATAAAGGTCAATGATGAAGGTCAATGAGGCCTGAGTCATAGGTATTT
Source organism: Ceyx cyanopectus (assembly GCA_013401355.1). Lineage (NCBI taxonomy): Eukaryota > Metazoa > Chordata > Aves > Coraciiformes > Alcedinidae > Ceyx > Ceyx cyanopectus. The sequence continues at coordinate 60,534 of VYZU01062492.1, read as the reverse complement.
GGAATAATTAGAGGTTCCCCTAGGTCCATATTACCTATGTCATGTCTTTCTCAGCTGTCACAAGGCAGAGAAGTCATTCTTAGGGCATGCTCTTATTGTAATAATATAACACCAGCCTGCTCAGTGAGTCGACTGATCAGAGAATGTGGTGCAATTTCTGTGGGTTGAAGCAAAGGAGGAGATGCGGGTGTGTCTCTTGGCCCTCCTTATCATAGGAGAACCACATCTGAGTGCAGGCTAGTCATGGTCTCCTCCCACTGTCTCCTCCCACTTAAATACACTTAGGATTCTGATGATTTACAAATACTTACAGAGTTTTGGCTGCCAGGCAGTAACTCTTTGAATCTGCTAGGAGGTGGTTTCAGCTCATTAAGAATCTGACTGGAAGTTAGCAATTCCTTAGATGAGTACAAGTATCTAGAGCATTTATACCTATCCATCTTGAGTTGTTGAAGTTCACAGTTTGAATCTCACCAGCAGAACTTGCTCTGCCTCTTATTGTCAGCTGGACATCATTCAATATGTAAGTCCACAAGAAATTAATCCTTGTTAGAAAAGATGGGTATTGCTAAAAGGTTCATTAAGAGTTGCTGGGAGACAACCAGTGCTGCCAAAACTGGAGATACAGGGATGGCAGGAGGTGAGGAATACTCCTTAGAGCTTGACCTTTTCTACTATTTTAATTAATTCCCCTGGATTGAAAACCTGGGGCTGGCTTAGAGAAGGTGCTTTGGCTAGAAGTTAGGAAGTAAATTAAGCATAAGGAAGGGTCAAAATATCATACCAGAAATGTTGAGACTGGAGCAGTAGAAATGGGCTGAAACTCAGCAGTATGGTGTGCAAGGGCATTGGTGACTAAGAACAAAAACTTATTATTAAGCTGAGGTCTCAGCAGTTAGAAAATACTGAGAAGGAGAAAGATGTCTGTGTACTGGCTGATCACAGGATGACTAGGAACCATCAGTATGATGTTCTTGTGAAAAAAATCTAGTGTGAGGATCCACCAAGTGGGTTGTGATGGGCCCTAGTCCCCTCCATGCTGCAGTTGTGCAAAATGATGATAGAGATGTCTGAGGACACTGGGTGCTTATTACACAAGATCATATTGACAGGAAGCCTCCAAGAAGGCTAAGCGGAATGAAACAACTGCATATTTGGAACAGACAGGAGACTGAACTGAAGGATAGTGCTGTCAGGAGAAGAAAACCACAAAATATGTTCATGAACATATTTTTCTGGGCTGCAAATTAGGAGGTTTTTAAACCATTGACATGTAGTATATACTCCTCTTAGAAACGGAAGTTGAGAAATCTAGCCATTCCCTTAAAATTACATGCTACAGGGGTCTAAGTGACCAGCCCAGAGTAGCACAGGACTGCCTTTGGTGGTTGGCAAGCCTTCACCCAGTTTAGTGTCTCCAGACAAACTATTGGTTAAACTGTTGCAAGCTCTGTAGATAGCTGCTGAGCACAAAGTTCATCAGTGTCACACAGTTTGCTGCTAATGTGTGGAAGCAGGTATTTGTAACTGCTTTAACTACCAATTTTAAAGAGATTGAAACCAAGATTTTTCCAAGCTGTGTGTTCACAAGTCCTAGGTTTACTGAGGCAAGACAAGCCCAGATAGATCAAGGGAATGCTGATTTTAGGAAAGTGGCCCTGCACACATTCACACTGATTTAAGTGTGTGATTTGAAAGCTTGGCACTAGCTGACAGAGCTTTGATTACCCTGTATAAGTAAAGGCTGTGGTGAAGGAAGTGACGGAGACTCAAAGAATTTTTGCCTAGGTGGAGTAATTAAAAAGTTAAGGGAGATCTGGAAAACAGAAGTGGTGCTTTATCCCACCCATGTATTCTTGGAGTGGTGGGTAGCTACTGGAATTGTCCTCTGAACTGATGGTCTGGGGAACATGCTCCAAGGCAAAGTCTATGTCCTTGACATTATAATTGCTCTTATATGAAGTAAATATCTGCTAGTTTGTCACTACAGACTTCAAATACTTTTGGTTTTTATTGCTTACTCCTGTTCAACAGTGGTTTCTGTGTTTTAACAGTGGTGTAATTTAAATAGGAAGAGTCATGTTTGCTGGAGGAATAAACCTTTTTTTACTTAGAGTCAAGAAGGGCTTGAGTAGTTTTGATTGGGTCAGCTTGTCAGGATCAAAGTCAGCAGGCAGCCCTAAAAAAACTAAATGTATCAATATTGCTGTATCGTGCATATTCTGCTGTGGTACCTGCAGGACCTGGGGATGTTGCTTCCTCCCATTAATGTGCTCTGGCAGGCTGAGCTGAGCAGGGCACTGCAGAGGGTGGAGACCACTTAGCTCACCCACCTGCAGCACCCAAGCACTTGCTCTGCTCACCTATACATCAAATCCAAGGGTTTTCTCAGTCTCACCTAAAACCCTATGTGCCTCCGTGGTCTGTTTCCCAAAATTGTGAGCAAAAGAGGGGCTGTACTAGATCAGAGAATGGCCTGAAGCAGATGGTTGTTGCAGAGTGCAAGGAGGGTGTGGTAGATGTTTAAGCATGTGGTAGATACCTGCAGCTCCCTCTGTGATCCATCTCCTGTACTACTTTGCAGCTTTTACCTTTGGCTGTGAGTCTTTGTTACATTCCACTCTGGCCCAGCATCACCCAAGCTAAGCATGTCCCTCCACAGGGAGTATCTCTTACCCATTACCCTTCTAATTACCTGCTTTAGTTATCATCTGAAGAGTGATAAGCCCTAGTTAAGGGCTTTTTACGGCCCAGAAGATAGCCCTGGAGCTTGCTCCATTTGTGCAGTACCTAAAGCTTCTCCTGATGGAGGTGGGATTCAGGATGAGAGACCCCAGTGCTTTTCCAGCAAACCAGGTACAAGCACTGCAATGCCAGGTAACTGCAGCTTCCTGCAGCAGTATCAGGAGTCCTCACATAGAGAAGTGCTTGGTTCCCATCAGTGCTCTGTCTCCGNGAGAAGTCATTCTTAGGGCATGCTCTTATTGTAATAATATAACACCAGCCTGCTCAGTGAGTCGACTGATCAGAGAATGTGGTGCAATTTCTGTGGGTTGAAGCAAAGGAGGAGATGCGGGTGTGTCTCTTGGCCCTCCTTATTATAGGAGAACCACATCTGAGTGCAGGCTAGTCATGGTCTCCTCCCACTGTCTCCTCCCACTTAAATACACTTAGGATTCTGATGATTTACAAATACTTACAGAGTTTTGGCTGCCAGGCAGTAACTCTTTGAATCTGCTAGGAGGTGGTTTCAGCTCATTAAGAATCTGACTGGAAGTTAGCAATTCCTTAGATGAGTACAAGTATCTAGAGCATTTATACCTATCCATCTTGAGTTGTTGAAGTTCACAGTTTGAATCTCACCAGCAGAACTTGCTCTGCCTCTTATTGTCAGCTGGACATCATTCAATATGTAAGTCCACAAGAAATTAATCCTTGTTAGAAAAGATGGGTATTGCTAAAAGGTTCATTAAGAGTTGCTGGGAGACAACCAGTGCTGCCAAAACTGGAGATACAGGGATGGCAGGAGGTGAGGAATACTCCTTAGAGCTTGACCTTTTCTACTATTTTAATTAATTCCCCTGGATTGAAAACCTGGGGCTGGCTTAGAGAAGGTGCTTTGGCTAGAAGTTAGGAAGTAAATTAAGCATAAGGAAGGGTCAAAATATCATACCAGAAATGTTGAGACTGGAGCAGTAGAAATGGGCTGAAACTCAGCAGTATGGTGTGCAAGGGCATTGGTGACTAAGAACAAAAACTTATTATTAAGCTGAGGTCTCAGCAGTTAGAAAATACTGAGAAGGAGAAAGATGTCTGTGTACTGGCTGATCACAGGATGACTAGGAACCATCAGTATGATGTTCTTGTGAAAAAAATCTAGTGTGAGGATCCACCAAGTGGGTTGTGATGGGCCCTAGTCCCCTCCATGCTGCAGTTGTGCAAAATGATGATAGAGATGTCTGAGGACACTGGGTGCTTATTACACAAGATCATATTGACAGGAAGCCTCCAAGAAGGCTAAGCGGAATGAAACAACTGCATATTTGGAACAGACAGGAGACTGAACTGAAGGATAGTGCTGTCAGGAGAAGAAAACCACAAAATATGTTCATGAACATATTTTTCTGGGCTGCAAATTAGGAGGTTTTTAAACCATTGACATGTAGTATATACTCCTCTTAGAAACGGAAGTTGAGAAATCTAGCCATTCCCTTAAAATTACATGCTACAGGGGTCTAAGTGACCAGCCCAGAGTAGCACAGGACTGCCTTTGGTGGTTGGCAAGCCTTCACCCAGTTTAGTGTCTCCAGACAAACTATTGGTTAAACTGTTGCAAGCTCTGTAGATAGCTGCTGAGCACAAAGTTCATCAGTGTCACACAGTTTGCTGCTAATGTGTGGAAGCAGGTATTTGTAACTGCTTTAACTACCAATTTTAAAGAGATTGAAACCAAGATTTTTCCAAGCTGTGTGTTCACAAGTCCTAGGTTTACTGAGGCAAGACAAGCCCAGATAGATCAAGGGAATGCTGATTTTAGGAAAGTGGCCCTGCACACATTCACACTGATTTAAGTGTGTGATTTGAAAGCTTGGCACTAGCTGACAGAGCTTTGATTACCCTGTATAAGTAAAGGCTGTGGTGAAGGAAGTGACGGAGACTCAAAGAATTTTTGCCTAGGTGGAGTAATTAAAAAGTTAAGGGAGATCTGGAAAACAGAAGTGGTGCTTTATCCCACCCATGTATTCTTGGAGTGGTGGGTAGCTACTGGAATTGTCCTCTGAACTGATGGTCTGGGGAACATGCTCCAAGGCAAAGTCTATGTCCTTGACATTATAATTGCTCTTATATGAAGTAAATATCTGCTAGTTTGTCACTACAGACTTCAAATACTTTTGGTTTTTATTGCTTACTCCTGTTCAACAGTGGTTTCTGTGTTTTAACAGTGGTGTAATTTAAATAGGAAGAGTCATGTTTGCTGGAGGAATAAACCTTTTTTTACTTAGAGTCAAGAAGGGCTTGAGTAGTTTTGATTGGGTCAGCTTGTCAGGATCAAAGTCAGCAGGCAGCCCTAAAAAAACTAAATGTATCAATATTGCTGTATCGTGCATATTCTGCTGTGGTACCTGCAGGACCTGGGGATGTTGCTTCCTCCCATTAATGTGCTCTGGCAGGCTGAGCTGAGCAGGGCACTGCAGAGGGTGGAGACCACTTAGCTCACCCACCTGCAGCACCCAAGCACTTGCTCTGCTCACCTATACATCAAATCCAAGGGTTTTCTCAGTCTCACCTAAAACCCTATGTGCCTCCGTGGTCTGTTTCCCAAAATTGTGAGCAAAAGAGGGGCTGTACTAGATCAGAGAATGGCCTGAAGCAGATGGTTGTTGCAGAGTGCAAGGAGGGTGTGGTAGATGTTTAAGCATGTGGTAGATACCTGCAGCTCCCTCTGTGATCCATCTCCTGTACTACTTTGCAGCTTTTACCTTTGGCTGTGAGTCTTTGTTACATTCCACTCTGGCCCAGCATCACCCAAGCTAAGCATGTCCCTCCACAGGGAGTATCTCTTACCCATTACCCTTCTAATTACCTGCTTTAGTTATCATCTGAAGAGTGATAAGCCCTAGTTAAGGGCTTTTTACGGCCCAGAAGATAGCCCTGGAGCTTGCTCCATTTGTGCAGTACCTAAAGCTTCTCCTGATGGAGGTGGGATTCAGGATGAGAGACCCCAGTGCTTTTCCAGCAAACCAGGTACAAGCACTGCAATGCCAGGTAACTGCAGCTTCCTGCAGCAGTATCAGGAGTCCTCACATAGAGAAGTGCTTGGTTCCCATCAGTGCTCTGTCTCCGAACTTCTGCCAGGAGCATTTGCTATGCCTGGTCCCATAAACAGATACCAAAGGTTTAAAGTCATCTACAATAAGGCTCCTGATGTTGCTGAACTTGTTGCAGCTCTGATGGAATTAGATTTGTGGGAATTAAAAAAAAACCTCTAGTAATGTGGAGTTAGAAACATTGTTCACTCCTACCTGTAGATAGTAAGATTGTAACCCAGATTACTTGCTGTAAAGTATTAGCTGATGTCTAGCTGGCTGTTTTTGAGCAAACCCAGCATTAATTTTGATCATCATCTTCCCCTGTGTTTCCTGCTTGTTCTGATAACAACTCTAAACTCCCTGGTAGCAGCTCATTCTCCTATTGCTGTTTTTTTGCAGAGTTTATTTTCCATGGATGCCTTTTCCAGCCCTATGTGGTTCCACTATGGTCACTCTAGAAATGATAGCTCAGATCAGAGCACCAAAGGGGGCATGATGAATCAAGACAGATGACCCCACTTTTCTGTTTGCTGGGAATGGCTTGGGCTGCAAAAGGCAGCTGGAAGCTCTCAGCAGCTCCCCAAGACTGTTTTCCTAGGTTTGCTTCCTCCCGCACTTAAGTACCACCAGGTAAAACAAGGAGGAAGCCATCCGAGCAGGCTGGGAGCAGTTTGTCTGTGTCCTTATTTTTCATTTAAGTGCAAATCGGTGTCTATCCAGGCCTGGCTTTTCTTTGTGTTAAAGCAGTACTATTGTTTGAAGGGGCTCAAAACTTGTTCTGAACATCACTGGAAGGAAATGAGATGGGTTTGTATTTTAGTAACAGGGGTTATTTCTTGCCTGGAGCTACAAAGGCATGCGTCAGTGGCTCAGTGGAGGATAGGTCACAGTGAAATATCTCTTAAAGAGAAATCCCCATTTGGATAAATTAAACTTTGTGGGTTTCATTATTTTCCCACCTGCATACTCCTGAGATACAGTTTTGCTTAGTTCTTTGAGTTGTTCTAAACCATCTCAATGTGAGTAAAATCGGGAGGAGCTCTTGTATTTCTAAATGCAGCTCTGTGTGTGTAGCAACTGTCAGAGATCAATCTTACTCCTAAAAACACTGGTTTTAAAAGAACTGCTTGAAAGTTTAGGATTTCACTTTGACTCACACTACTCTTCTTTTTATGGGAACATCACTAAGACTCTCCTTTCTTGATACAGTTTTGAGCCACCAGGAACTGGGATAGCCCCTTTGAGGGAGCAGTGTGTTTGAATTTCATAGGAACTGTTTAAAAAGACTCCAAAGTGAGATGGTTAACTGAGTATCATGTCTGTTTGTTTTTGTCTCAGGAGAATGTTTATAGGCCAAAGTTAAATGTTAGACTTTGTGTTTTCCCCACATAGATACTGAAATGATCCAGACACCTGTCTTAAGTTATAAAGACTTTCCAGTAAGAATTAATATGTTTTTATAGTTAGTCTGAGAATTGAGTGCAGGAAAGTCTTTGTGTGAGGAAAGATTGATTTTTCTACAATAAAGTCTAAACAGGGCAAACCTCCTTTAGCAAAAGAGTATGCATTGTTCAGGTTTTCACTTACTTAGTAAGCAGAGGATATTCTTATTGTTGCCAGTCAAACAGTAACAAACTGCAGATAAATTGGCAATGCAATACGATAAACTCATCATGGTATGAAACCAAGGCTCTGCTCAAACACAACCACTAATGAATTCCCTGTGACTTGATGTTAATGATGTGGTCTAGCTTATTAGAGATAAAGAATTTAAAGCATATATGATTTTAATATTAAACTAGAAAATGTACTGAAACTTAAACTTTATCAGAAGATAATTATTCAGACATCTTTATTTACTGTAAACCTTCTATGTTTTCTACCAAAGAGAAAGACTACTCAGACTACCAGCACTTGCTTTTATGTTCTTGGGAGTTGATGGGTATTTACCTGGTAATAACTGCCACCTTCAATGGGTAATTCTGATAAGGAGGTGGTTTGGGCCAGCAATACCAAGGGTTTTGACAGATGAGCCTGTGACTAACTGCAACACAGTCTGGGGTTGCCACAACAACCTCTCACACCTCTTGGCTTGAACTGGCACTGGAAGTCATATGTATATATATCCTGTGCTGAGCAGTGTAGCTGTAGTGACATGGGGAAGCTCTCACCTGCTTGGGTGCAGTCAGTTTCCTCTACACTTGCCAATCTTGTGGTTGAGATGCCTCTGTCCTTACAGAACAGCTCACACTAGACCAAAAAACATACTTGGGAAATCCGAAAACAGTAATGAGCCTTAGCCCACAGTCTGGACTCATGTCCAAACCCAATATGGAGATTGAATATGCTCATTTTGAATGAGTCATTCCAGAATGTGCACTGGTATTTGTTTTCCTTCCACAATTACTCTGGGTGGTTTCAACAGATTTAATATGTCTATTGGGCTTTGGCTGCAGGAATAACTATTAACAGAGCCAGATTACCCAGCTGTTTGTGGTTCCATTTACAACATTGCTGGCACCTCTTCTTCCAGCACAGTTCAAAGCTTCCTGAGTGGCGACACTGGACCACTGGCAATGGGATCCAGTGCTGCCTTTGTGGCACTGAGCAAAGAACTGAAAGAAGGTGTCTGCTGGTGTAAGAAAGAAATTACTTTTGAGATGGGCCTGAGCTGCAGTTGACCTGGGCTTGCCATGAGTAAGATATGCAGACTGACATTCAAACTGATGGTTCTGAAACAGCAAACAGAAACAGTCTGTGGCAGTTGTGCTAGAGAATCTAGTCTCTCTTCTGCATGCATGTGAAGGCCTTTATTTGACTTCTGACCCAAGAAATGTATGATTTTCAATCCCTTCTAGTTATTTCCTGCAATTTATCAGTTACTGGTTAGCAAAACCATCAAGTGCATATCACACAGTAGGAAAAGCTTGAGTTGGGTTTTCCAGACTGTGGCGTATTTTGTGGGAAGACTTTCTGAAAATTGCTCCTGACAGATGCGCTACCTGCCTATATACTTTCTGATACCTAGCTGCTCTGCTTCCAGCTGGACAGTAGGTCCAGCTGCTATTTCAGTTATTATCTATTTTTAATTATATTTTTAATTTAAATTTATCTTGATTTACCTATATGTATTAATTTATCTGTAAATGTCAAGAGCCTGCTCATGTCCTTTGTAGACACAGGCCCTCAGCCCTCTCCATGCCTCTGGTGGAAGAGCAGACTGATGATGCTCCAGTGAGAGCTGTAGCTCAGGTTCATCTCTTCTTGCCCTCTCATGCTGGGCTCAGACACAGCCTGAGCAAGTCCCAGCCACCTGCCAGCGGAGCTCTGGGGCAGATCTTCCATCCCATGCAGCTGAGTTGCCTGTGCCTCCCACTGCTGCCCAACTTCTGGCTCCTCCTGCATGCTGCTGAGCAGAGAATGGTGCTGAAGCTTCAATAACCATCATTGCACTGCTCACAAAGCTTTCCCGCACAGCTCAGTTTTTCCTGTTGCTTGATTTTTGTGTTTGAATAACTCTTGGTTATGGCAGGGAGCTTGGAGACCATCTTCACATCCCAAGTGTGCTCTGTGTAGACAAGCTCTTGTATGTTGTTAGGGTAATCACACAGTGTCCATGTTGTTGTAGTTCAGGATACATTGACCTTGGATTCTTAAAGAGGTCAGAGCTCAATGTCCTATGTAGCTAGAACAAATATTTTCTGCAGTGATCTGTTCTGCTGCAGCCACCAGAGATGTTGGAGCTCCTGTTGTGATTGTGTTTGATGATGCTGCCACCATTCCCCATCTCACACAGAGCTGAGCCAAAAGTAATGCCTTGAAAAGTTGCAGTAATCAGAAGTGAAATGATTATAGCTTTGCCAAAATCGACACACAACTCACCTTTCTAACAAAATCAACTGCTGATTTTATCTATGGCCAGTCAGGCCAGATGATTTTCCAAGTGGACAGTTGCCGTCTGGCTTGTTTATTGCTTTTTAAAAAATATTTATGACTTAACATCCTTCTACAACACATCCAGCTTTCTCTGTACAATTGCAATCCTTTTCATTTCTGGTTGATGTAAAAAATAACTATGATAATTATATTGCTATTCCTTTAGGATTTCCTGAGTAATTGAGTCAGTTGGAGTGAGCCTCATGTGAACCTTATGAGGTTCAATAAATACAAGGTCCTGCACCTGGATCAGAGGAACCCTTGGTATCAATAGCAGCTAGGGGATGAAGGGATAGAGAGCAGCCCTGAAGAGAGGGACTTGTGGGTACTGGCTGACAAAATGCTGGACATGACCCAGCAACATGCAATTGCAGCCCAAAAAGCCCAACTGTATCCTGGGCTGCATCAAAAGAAGTGTGACCAGCGGCTTGAGGGAGATGTTTCTGCCCTTCTATTCTGGTAAGCCCCAACCTAGAGTACACATGCACATATTGGAGAGCATCCAGAGGAGGTCCATGAAAACGATTGAGTGCTGGAACCCCTCTGCTATGGAGAAAGGCTGAGGGAGTTGGGCTTCTTCATCGTGAAGAACTCTCTCGGGGGAGACATTGCAGCCTTTCAGTACTTAAAAGAGCCTGTATNATGTGAACCTTATGAGGTTCAATAAATACAAGGTCCTGCACCTGGATCAGAGGAACCCTTGGTATCAATAGCAGCTAGGGGATGAAGGGATAGAGAGCAGCCCTGAAGAGAGGGACTTGTGGGTACTGGCTGACAAAATGCTGGACATGACCCAGCAACATGCAATTGCAGCCCAAAAAGCCCAACTGTATCCTGGGCTGCATCAAAAGAAGTGTGACCAGCGGCTTGAGGGAGATGTTTCTGCCCTTCTATTCTGGTAAGCCCCAACCTAGAGTACACATGCACATATTGGAGAGCATCCAGAGGAGGTCCATGAAAACGATTGAGTGCTGGAACCCCTCTGCTATGGAGAAAGGCTGAGGGAGTTGGGCTTCTTCATCGTGAAGAACTCTCTCGGGGGAGACATTGCAGCCTTTCAGTACTTAAAAGAGCCTGTATGAAAGGTGGGGACAGACTTTTTAACAGGGCCTGTTGTGACAGAACAAGAGTTGATGGTTTTAAACTAAAATAGGGGAGATTCAGACTAGATGGAAGAAATGTTTTACACTCAGGGTGCTGTAAATCTGGCCTAGGTTGCTCAGAGATGTGGTAGATGCCCCATCCCTGGAAACATTCCAGGTCAGGCTGGATGGGGCTCTGATCTAGTTGATGTCCCTGCTCACTGCAGGGGCTTGGACCTTTACAGGTACCTTCTGACCGAAACCATTCTGTGGTTCTAATTTCTGAAACAATACTGATTGGAATATGAAGTAATCTTGGATTGTATGTGTGGAAAAGAAGAATGAGTGAGATCTAAAGTGTTTCTTCCAGCTTCTTTATCATCAGAAAAGCTAATGTTTCTCTTTTTCATATTTTTATATTTTTAGGGCTCAGATCTTGAATTCCTTTCCAATATGTCATTCCCTAGGCAAGCTAAGTTACTTTGCTATTGTTTTTAATTTGCTAGTACCCTTCAGATATGTACCACTGTAATAGTGCTCTGCTGCTTGTTAGGGTTCTGGACTATCTGGCTGTTCTCCAGCCTAAATATACATTAACACTGCTACTTGTCAAACCTGCCTTCTGTTACTAGTGCTGGTGATGAGCAAATAAGTACCTGGAGTTGGAGTGCTAAGAAGACTTGGGGCAAGGTTAGACCTTGTTTCTCCTAGAGACATTGCGATGAGTCTGGTATCCTTACTATTTTCAGTCTCGGAGGTAGGACTTGGGACTGTCTCCTTACAGATGTGGCTCCAGAAGCAATGCACCTGCTGTCAGACAACTTAGCAATCATAGAATCATAGAATGTTAGGGGTTGGAAAGGACCTAGAAAGATCATCAAGTCCAACCCCCCTGCCAGAGCAGGATCCCCTAGACCAAGTCACCCAGGAATGCATCCAGGTGGGTTTTGAGTACCTCCAGAGAAGGAGTCTCCACAGCCTTCCTGGGCAACCCATTCCAGAGCTGTCACCCTCACTATGAAAAAGTTTTTCCTTGTGTTTACCCTAAACCTTTTGTGCTCCAACTTACTCCTGTTGCCTCTTGTCCTATTATTGGATGACGCTGAGAAGAGCCTGGCTCCATTCTCTCTACACTGTCCCTTAACATATTTATAGATTGGAAGATTGACTTCTGTAATTAGGAATAGTTGGAAGATTGTGGCATGTATCTTTGGACCATATGTTTCTTGTCACCGTTTCTGAATGCAGGTGAGGACCCCTGATTCCTGAGCCTGGTTATTAAGCTCTGCATTCCTCGCATGACTAATGTTTTCAGGTGGAGTAACTTCCAGAGGGTAGTGTTTAAAATCCTGGAGCTGTAGTAGTGTTTGGCTGGGTAGTGTTTGGCTACCTGGAGCACAGGCACCATGCCCCAGTGAACTAAGGAAAACATTTTCCCAGCACATCTTGCAGTTCGGGGAGAGGTGGAAAACTTTTTCATCTGCTTTTTCATCAGTTACAATTGTAACTATGTTTATTCATTACCTATTGATGTGAATTTATTTTCTTTAGGCTGTCTGCAAGTATGAGAGAAAAGGAATTTGGTAATAGTGTATATATTAAACTATTTTATAAGGATTTTGACTACTTGATGTTCTACCACTACTGTTATGTTAGCATACCTGCGGCTTGTTTCCTAACAAAACACTTCCCTTGAAAATGAGTAACAAAATTCGCGAAATCATTTGATAAGCAAAGGCATCTGCATCCATCTGTCCATTGACAGGGTCTCATGAATCTTTGTGAAGGGATGAGAATATGGCAAATGAAAACAGTTACCAATCACTGCAAAGCAATGTGTGTGGAGAAGAGCAGTTTCCTCTAGGTGTAGGTGTTGACAATGCAAATAGCTCTTGCCTATCTGGAAGGCTGTTTAAATCTTTATAGGTGACTGGCTGAAAACCTCATCCTAGCTCTTAGTGGAAGTAGAAAAGGCAAACAACGGAGCCCAGAATAAAGTGAAACATAAATCCATACTGCAACCACATCTGCAATACTGATGGCAGTTTTGGACAGCTTATCTAAGAAGCTTTTACAGTACAGCTATAAGTAATGCAGAGATGGGCAATGAGGATGATGAGCTTTCATATGTGAGATGACTATGCAAAGCTTTTTTTTGTTTAGAAAGAGGCAGTTTTGAGGAGGCATGCTGGAGACTGGTGCATTTATCAACAGAGAAGTGAAATATGTTTCACTCATGATTGTTTGTAGTACAAGTGCAGGAGCATACAGTGAAATTATTGAGAAGCAGATATGCCAAAGGAAGTAGTGTTTTCTCCACACACAATCCAAGAGCAATGCATTGCTACAGGCCAGAAATATACCTTGTTTTGGGGTTAGATATCTTTGCAGCAAGCAGGACCTTGCCTCACTGTTAAAAAATTAATTCAGCTCAGGAAGTTGGCAAAGTTTGCTCATTGGAGCTGTAATGCAGGGTTCCATGCTATGCACACACCTTTTTATATTAATCCTGAATAACCCCCTTTTACCACTGTTGGGAAGAGGATACTGGGCTAGATAGGGTAACTGTCCTGGATCACTGTGAGTGTGTTTATATAAAAATTAAGAGCACTGTGTCAGACAGTGACATTGTGTGGTGAGCTTAGAGTGCAAGTTTTGGTTTCCTGGGAGATGATGTTTGATGACCAGGTACTACTACCTCCTTTCCTCTGCAGATGTTTGTATTGTGACCTGGGAAATACTAGCAAAAGTTACACAAGCTTTACCTGTAAAGTTTGAAAAACTAAGGTAACAGTCTTTCACATGCATTGACGGACTGTGTCTGTGCCTCCAGGGAAAGAGAAGGTCTCAAACCTGCCCCTCATTCTGCTTCATGGTAAGAAGCATGGAGTGAGCACTGAGAAATCCAGAAGCAGAGGACTTGGAGTAATGAGTAGAGCAGAGGACCTGTTCAGAATAAACCAAAAGACTATTTTTGACAGCTGCTGCCTGTTAGTAGGAATTACTTGTTAATCAGCCTGCAACTTTCTTAATGTCTCATGTTTTGCAGAGATTTCTCTCTGAGAGGATCCCCGTGTAATGCTCAGTTTTCTACCATTTGTCTTCATGCTTGGATTGCACAGGGTGTACATGAGCAGAATCAGAGGAAGAGGAAGGAAGGAAAATGAAGCCTCACAAAGTTATTGTGGTTTCACCCACAAGAGAAGCCAGACTTCCCTTATTTGCATGCCGTCCCCCTCTCTCTGGGACAATAGTTTGAATAGTTGGCTGAAAGAGATTATGGGTGTTCTCTGATCCTGTGAGCTTTTCCCTCAAGCTGTTCTGTGAGTTTCAATCTGCACTTGAAAGGTAGGATTAGTGTGGTGTGAACACATAGTTATGGAGAATGTTGTCTTTTTGTTGTGTAGGTTTCCTAAGATAGGGCTGAAGATCTGTCAGGAATCTGCAATTAACTCAGGGATTTAATTGCTTCAGTATGTTGTAGAGCATTCATATTAAGAAATGGATCTGACACATGGAGGTTGAGATGTTCTTAATCCAATAGACCCTGATATAACTTCCTGTTGGGAAAACCCCAAACAGTTTGCTACCTAAGATCAGAAGATATACAGAAGGATATGTGTATCGTAATCCAGATTTTCCTTCTAAAGCACTCTGCTACCAACTCTTAGAGGCAGACTTCTTAACTGCTTTTTGCTGTCTGATCTTACACAGCCATCCTTATGAACGTGCTCAACAGAGTATAGCTGAACTATACTGAACTATATAGCAGTTCTCTATAGCTGCTATAGAGAACTTTGTTCTCTCCCCTTCCTACTAGGAGACTAGACTGTTTTGCAGAATGATGAGTGCTCTGCCTGGTGTGATAGCCAAGACAACAGCTCCTCACTGCAGTAAAGTAGGCATACTTAGAACTGCCATTCCTATCTGTGGTTTTGCATACCAGGGTGCGGTACTTCACTTGGTCCTGTACTTCAAAGCAATGTANTCCATTGACAGGGTCTCATGAATCTTTGTGAAGGGATGAGAATATGGCAAATGAAAACAGTTACCAATCACTGCAAAGCAATGTGTGTGGAGAAGAGCAGTTTCCTCTAGGTGTAGGTGTTGACAATGCAAATAGCTCTTGCCTATCTGGAAGGCTGTTTAAATCTTTATAGGTGACTGGCTGAAAACCTCATCCTAGCTCTTAGTGGAAGTAGAAAAGGCAAACAACGGAGCCCAGAATAAAGTGAAACATAAATCCATACTGCAACCACATCTGCAATACTGATGGCAGTTTTGGACAGCTTATCTAAGAAGCTTTTACAGTACAGCTATAAGTAATGCAGAGATGGGCAATGAGGATGATGAGCTTTCATATGTGAGATGACTATGCAAAGCTTTTTTTTGTTTAGAAAGAGGCAGTTTTGAGGAGGCATGCTGGAGACTGGTGCATTTATCAACAGAGAAGTGAAATATGTTTCACTCATGATTGTTTGTAGTACAAGTGCAGGAGCATACAGTGAAATTATTGAGAAGCAGATATGCCAAAGGAAGTAGTGTTTTCTCCACACACAATCCAAGAGCAATGCATTGCTACAGGCCAGAAATATACCTTGTTTTGGGGTTAGATATCTTTGCAGCAAGCAGGACCTTGCCTCACTGTTAAAAAATTAATTCAGCTCAGGAAGTTGGCAAAGTTTGCTCATTGGAGCTGTAATGCAGGGTTCCATGCTATGCACACACCTTTTTATATTAATCCTGAATAACCCCCTTTTACCACTGTTGGGAAGAGGATACTGGGCTAGATAGGGTAACTGTCCTGGATCACTGTGAGTGTGTTTATATAAAAATTAAGAGCACTGTGTCAGACAGTGACATTGTGTGGTGAGCTTAGAGTGCAAGTTTTGGTTTCCTGGGAGATGATGTTTGATGACCAGGTACTACTACCTCCTTTCCTCTGCAGATGTTTGTATTGTGACCTGGGAAATACTAGCAAAAGTTACACAAGCTTTACCTGTAAAGTTTGAAAAACTAAGGTAACAGTCTTTCACATGCATTGACGGACTGTGTCTGTGCCTCCAGGGAAAGAGAAGGTCTCAAACCTGCCCCTCATTCTGCTTCATGGTAAGAAGCATGGAGTGAGCACTGAGAAATCCAGAAGCAGAGGACTTGGAGTAATGAGTAGAGCAGAGGACCTGTTCAGAATAAACCAAAAGACTATTTTTGACAGCTGCTGCCTGTTAGTAGGAATTACTTGTTAATCAGCCTGCAACTTTCTTAATGTCTCATGTTTTGCAGAGATTTCTCTCTGAGAGGATCCCCGTGTAATGCTCAGTTTTCTACCATTTGTCTTCATGCTTGGATTGCACAGGGTGTACATGAGCAGAATCAGAGGAAGAGGAAGGAAGGAAAATGAAGCCTCACAAAGTTATTGTGGTTTCACCCACAAGAGAAGCCAGACTTCCCTTATTTGCATGCCGTCCCCCTCTCTCTGGGACAATAGTTTGAATAGTTGGCTGAAAGAGATTATGGGTGTTCTCTGATCCTGTGAGCTTTTCCCTCAAGCTGTTCTGTGAGTTTCAATCTGCACTTGAAAGGTAGGATTAGTGTGGTGTGAACACATAGTTATGGAGAATGTTGTCTTTTTGTTGTGTAGGTTTCCTAAGATAGGGCTGAAGATCTGTCAGGAATCTGCAATTAACTCAGGGATTTAATTGCTTCAGTATGTTGTAGAGCATTCATATTAAGAAATGGATCTGACACATGGAGGTTGAGATGTTCTTAATCCAATAGACCCTGATATAACTTCCTGTTGGGAAAACCCCAAACAGTTTGCTACCTAAGATCAGAAGATATACAGAAGGATATGTGTATCGTAATCCAGATTTTCCTTCTAAAGCACTCTGCTACCAACTCTTAGAGGCAGACTTCTTAACTGCTTTTTGCTGTCTGATCTTACACAGCCATCCTTATGAACGTGCTCAACAGAGTATAGCTGAACTATACTGAACTATATAGCAGTTCTCTATAGCTGCTATAGAGAACTTTGTTCTCTCCCCTTCCTACTAGGAGACTAGACTGTTTTGCAGAATGATGAGTGCTCTGCCTGGTGTGATAGCCAAGACAACAGCTCCTCACTGCAGTAAAGTAGGCATACTTAGAACTGCCATTCCTATCTGTGGTTTTGCATACCAGGGTGCGGTACTTCACTTGGTCCTGTACTTCAAAGCAATGTATTTGATGTTTGACTCCATTGTCCTGTTTAAAGGTAGTTTCTTGGGTTCTTCACTGTCAAAATGGGCTTCTTTCACTTGCACCACTCAGAGAAAAAATGAAAGCAGAATGCTGGTGTGTTCTTCCAGCCAGCCAGCTATGCACAAATTGCAGAGTCTCCAGCTCTCAAAGAGTTGGATGGAGCAGCACAGGAAGTCAAAGAAGCTACATGGAGATAGAAAGTTATATGCCAAGCTGAAGTCTCTAAATTGCAGGGTCTAGAAAGCACATTTGTGAAGGAAAGCTGTTTAGATTTCAGCCAAATTATCTGTGTTTGGAGGGTGGTGTGTAGTGTTATATGCTTTCTAGAGCATCGTGCAACTTTGCTGCGCTTATTTAAGATAGATGCTACCACCAGCTCATCCTTTTTGTATGATCAGCAGTTGCCTTTTGACATTCCTCTCACACATAGGCAGATAATATTCTGTGCAATTTTTTTAATGACTGGAGTGTTATCCTGCTAAGTTTGGCTTTAGAGAAATGAGAGCATTATCACTCCTCTCATCCAACCATTGTGTAAATTCATGTTCTGAATGCCCTTTAGAAGTAAAATGTGTAAATCTCTTGGATCTAAAGCATGAAGTGCATGTTGGCACAGTTTATATTGAGGAACAAACAGGTGGCATTAGACCAGAGGGGGAGAAAAAAAGCGCAAGAAAGCATCAGAGAAGCTTGATCCTGATATGCTTCATCCACCCCAGGATCAACTTGCTAGTAGACTATATTAAAACTTTAGAGGAGTCCATTTCAGAAGTAGTTTATCTTATAGAGTGTAGCGGTGTGGCGGAGAGCAAGTTATCCCACAAGATAGTAATTCTAGAGCTGCCAGATAAAACTTGAGCATTTCTGCCTGTTGTTGCTTTGTGGCCTGATTCTTCTCCTCCTTTAGCTTTACATCTTTGTGGTTTTATTTTCTATTTCAAGAGCATTGTTTCTTACTTGGAGGAAAGAGCCAACAGTTACTTCTCTCATTTGTCCTTTTCAGCAGTGTTGCAAGCACAAATCTTTATGAAGATCTATTTGTGCACATGCAGTTGTTGTTCTTTGAGTCATTCCAATCTTCCATTTCTCTGCTTTTCTGATGATGCTAACAGGTAGTTACATGTTGATTCTGAGACAAATTTGCTTCTTGGCTTTCCACTCAGGTCTCTTTTGACCTCGAGATTTGAAGCTTTGATCTTTCAGGTGTGAGGCCTGACTGCTACATGATGCTGCCTTGTCATTGTTGTACTTGATCTGGTGCTTCCTTAAAATTATGCTGTTGTTTGTATTCCAGGAAATTAAGGTTAACTGTGCAACAGTTCTGACAGCATCTCAAATGTCCTGTGATGGAACATAAAACCTATCTTACATGTTTCTACTTTTCAAGCCCTACATTTAATAAAAACTTTTTTCCTGTTTTTCTGATGTCATTCACTGTTGAGGTCATGCCTGTTGGCACTTGCACTATGTTCCTCTGCTACCTGAATTTCTGATTAAGTGCTCACTTTGTTCAAGCAGAGATTTTGAACAGTAAAAATGATTTTTTATTTGGTCTTTTTGAGTTTCAGCAAAGTTTTGTCACAGAAAATTGCAGTCCTTTTCCAAGGCAGAGGAGATAGCACATCTCACATAAGAGATCACTTTGCATTTCCCTTAGGCACAGATCACCTCTGTTGTTTTCCTCATCAATGTAATTTACACAAGGTAAATCAATGCTTTCTTCTGATAAATATATCCATGAGGACAGAGCTTGGATAGATAGCTGAACAGGCTAAACTGTGCATGCTCAGATGATGGCTCTGCTGGTATCTCCAGTTTGTCAGAAAATGCAGACTGTCACGGAATAGGGGTATGACTCATGATGTAGAAATAGAAGGACTATAAAAAAAAAATTCTTGTATCCTCCCACAGAAAATGTGAATGTTTAAAGATATCATTTTTGTTCTGTGCTGGGAATAAACAATCTGAGCTATTTTTAGAGGAATTATATCAACAGTTACTTGAAAATTACCTTATCTGGTTGTCATAAAGGAAAATGTCAGTATGTTGTGATCTCCTAGTGTTTCTCTCTCAATTTGCTTCTACCATGCTCTCTATGGGAAACAATATATGGGAATTGAGAGCAATTCCTGTAAAGTCACATGATGGTGCTACTGGAAAGAAGGCTGTGATGTACTGTAGGAGCATTGGTCTGGTCATAAAGATGAATATTTAAAGCACTTGGATATCAGCTCTGGTGTTCCATCAACACATTTCAAGTTAAAAAAAAAAAAATTTTAAAAAATGAGTATTTTACATTTTTCTTGGGGAAAGTATTCCACAGGGGGATGGTTCCCAGGTCTAAGCCTGTGAGGAGATACTTCCATAGAATGCTATATCCCATTCCCTTAGAAACACTGAATGCCCCTGCATATACAATGTCTTCATCACCTGAATGGTCCACCACTGTCTCTGGTTAACACACAGTAAGGAAACAAAAACCTTTGCCTGCCTTCAGGTAGAAGGCAGAATCTGCTGCTTGGGACAACTTTGGGCATGAATTAGAGAAGTGTGGCCAGCAGGTCAAGGGAGGTTCTCCTTCCCCTCTACTCTGCACTGGTGAGACCCCACCTCGAGTACTGTGTACAGTTTTGGACATCCCAGTTCAGAAAAGACAGAAATCTACTGGAGAGAGTCCAGCACAGGGCCACCAAGATGATTAAGAGAGTGGAGCATCTCCCTGCTGAGGAGAGGCTGAGAGAGCTGGGGCTCTTTAGCCTGGAGGAGAGGAGACTGAGGGGGGACCTCATTAATGTCTATCAATATGTTAAGGGTGAGTGTAGAGAGGATGGAGCCAGACTTTTCTCAGTGTCATCCAAAGACAGGACAAGAGGCAATGGGTGCAAGTTGGAGCACAAGAGGTTTAAGGTCAACACAAGAAAGAACTTTTTCTCAGTGAGGGTGACAGAGCTCTGGAACAGGCTGCCCAGGGAGGTTGTGGAGTCTCCATCTCTGGAGACACTGAAGAACCACCTGGATCTATTCCTGGGTGACTTGGTCTAGGTGATCCTGCTCTGTCAGGGGGGTTGGACTAGATGATCTTCTAGGTCCCTTCCGGCCCCTAATATCTATGAATCTATGAATCTATGAATGAGAGGATTGGGGTGGGCTGACTACAGGTGCATTGACAGAACATATTGTCACTTGGACTAATTTTGGAAGGTTGCCTTGGGCTGTTTAGAAGTAAAGTTTTAGGAAGGCAGCTAATGTGAGCAGAAAGATGGTATGTGTACCAGCCCTAGGGACATACTGAGAGGTTGAAATAATTATTTTTCCAGAGACTCATAATTTAGATCCTGTTGCAAGCCAAGAGTTCATGGACCTAGAGGTCCAGCTTATGGCCAACTCCTTTCCCTGCTGCAATAGCACATAAGAGCCATGGAATTTTTTTACTTCTGTCTGTGCCAATCCAACTTCTTGTACTGATGCAGTAGCACGTCTTAATTTCCAATAAGGAATTAGATCAGCCACAGAATCAGCATTATATCATGTCTTCTCAACTCAACAAACTAAGAGTGTAGCAGAGCATGTGGCAAAGTACTCCCTGTGGTGACTCCAGTATATAGTGCCCCAGTGTCACTGTCTTCTGCCTTCTCACTCGCCTGAATGGGCTCAGGACCTTCGTTATTAATTCTGAGCCTTTAGGAAATTGTCTTAGGTTTTGCCAGTCCTCTGATAACTATAAAGGATAAGTCACACAGAATCACAGAAGTCATCTGAACAGTTAAAAAGGCAACAATTTTTCACCTCTCTTCAAACCACTCTGGTGTCCATTGGCTGGAGAAGTTCTAGACAAGCTCAGGATTGTATTACGCTGGATGATAGTCAGTGTGAGTGAGATTGTTGAAGTGATGAGGATTTATGCCTTGCTAATCACACCCTGATCAGCAAGTATGTATCTTCTAGGAAACCATGGACTGAGCAACATCATGGTGGTAACAAAAGAAAGATCCACTAGGAAGTAACAGTGTGTCTTATTCAAAGGACCACTAACCTTCTCAAGCCATAGCGGAGACCATGCCCCACCACTCGCACACCTAACATGACATTGTCAAGGTTGTTGTATGGGAGAGGAAGAGATGGGAATGGAAGGTAATCCCCTTTCCTTGTGGTGTGCTTAGCATTATTTCCATGTTTGTATGAAATGATCCTGAGAGCAATGTCAGAATAACATGCTGCTGAGCAATATGTGGAGTGCCACTTAGGTTTCCAGAGCCAGTGGTAAAGGACAACTACACATATTTATCTCAGCTCACCGTGGGACTTAGAGGCTGGAATTTCCCTTTGTGTGCTTTGCTCAAAGTAAGAGAGCCCTGGCAGGGTTCAGGCAAGACAGCCACTCCACCTCAATGGCTTCTGCAAAGCAAGCCCTGATGCTGTAGATGTGCAGAATGCATTTGGGCTATGCAGCGAATGACACTGAGAGAAAAAATTCTGCTGGAGGTACTTGAGTCCTCTGTAGTAAAACTGCAGATTTGCTCAGCTGCACAGGGTGCCCTTCCCACCAATGCATTCATTATAGGAGACATCCGCATGTGGGCTCTGAAAATGTATGATCATGTTGTTTGATCATGATACCATATGCTGTCAGGATATAAGTACTTGGAAAATAAGCTTCTCCTTTCTCTTTGTGTTTGAGTACCTCAGCAGCAAGGCAGACACACACATAGTCTTCTGAAGAGAGGTGGAAAAGTTGCATTGTGTTCTCTCAACTAGGTGTTGGGTGCTTCCCAAGTTATTCTGCCTTCCATTGCTTACTCTTACAGCTCCTTGGGCAGTAATGAGAGTGGGCAGGAGTTCAGGCTGTAGGAATGCTAATCAGAAGAGAGTTTTCCACTCTAATAAATGGAATCAAGTCAGGAAAACAGTGCTGGTTTTTGGTTGGGTTTTGTTTGGGTTGGGTTGGGTTGGGTTTTTTTAATAACTCTGATAGTCCAACAGAGTTGCAACTGGTGTTTTGTAACTTTTCTTGCTGCTCACTGACTTTTCAACAACTGTTTTTGACAAAATCTGTTTCTGTTTCTGAAAACACTCGTTGAGTGCAGCATGCTAAAATAATTTAATGACTTCTGCAGAAACAAGTCTTGGGTTGCTACAAGAAAATGGTTTTGTTGCACATAAGCTATTACAGTTTTGGATCATATTTGGAACTATATTTTATAAAGTTCATATATTTCAGTGGCTTTCAGTCAGCATAAATGTAGTTTAACTTCTTTATAATCAATGATATAAGCTTTCTGCATTTGAAATAAAATCACAGCTATGAAAATTACCCTGGGTGGTACTTACCTGAAGTAGACCCTCAAGGGTATTAGTGGTTAATCCCCATGTCACCAGGACAGATGGTGCTCTTATGCCCTAAAAGGTGGGAAGTCAGTAGTAGTAATAGCTGTCTTCTTGTCTAGGTAATGGAGTCTTTTCCTTGCTCAGATGCTACAAGCTAGATCACAAGAAAAAAAAAAAAATCACCTTTTCTCTGTGACAGCTGAACACTGTATTTTACAGATCCTCAGCCAATTCTCTGAATCAAATATCAAGGCAGGACTAAACTATGTGTCTTTGCTGGTTTCTGCAAAGGCAGTGTGAAGGAGAAAGAACAGCCATGCTGGAGAATTGCTTCAAGTTTGAGGGGTATCCAACAATTTGTTGGGAGTCTGTTCTTCATAAAAATAGAAACATGTTTTTGTCCAATGATTTTACTTCTTTGAATGTGATACAGGTGCAGCTGGTTCCTTTTCTTATTAGTAAAATAGCTGAGGCCTCTACTGGAAAATTATTTTTTTCAGTTGTTTAAAACTTGGACTGCCTTAGCTGAGATGAAATTTAATACTGTGAGATGTCCAGCCACAGAACTTTTCCAGGAAGATGGAACTCAACAACCTAGTGGTGTCCAGGCCTAGCTGAATTTTGTGGATAGCAAGTGCCAAATCAGAGTTGTCCAAAGGCTAAGAGAGCTGTGCTATGGGATCACAACCAGAGGGGTCTTGAACTCTTGCATTGTAATGGGATTTTTTGGGACTGTGTTGCCTTGGGATGAGCTCAGTCTGTTTATGGCCAGTTTTGACATGCTCTCTTGGAAGGGAGCCAGATGCAACCTCGTTGTTGTGCCTGCCTTATGCTGGTTATCAGCATTGTTCACAGAAAAGTATACCCTGACTTGTTTTTGGACAAATCACCTGTGTTAGTGGTGTACAGTCTGGTCTGTCAACCTACAAACTGTCCTGTTCCTTCCCTGCTATTATGTTTGTCTGCATCTCACAGGGTTGCAATGTTTATGAATGAAAACAGGGACATATGTTAAACAATGGGGAGAAAACAAATGTCTGCTAACATCCAGTAAATGATCATTTGGCTGACCTGTGCATGATAACATAATGATGCTTGGGATACACTATTTTTAGGGGTAATTGAAAGTTGTATCATGAATGCACAAAAGGAAACCAAACAGAAGTGGCAGATGCAAACCCATTTCAGATGTTTACTGAATAATAATAATAATAATAATATTCCCATGTGTTTTTATTTTTGCTGTACACTTCATAAAGGGAACCAACAACTTTTTCCATAGTCTGTCTTCTTACAAAAAAGATAAAGCAGCAGATATTCCAAATAGGTATCATGGTTGTGGAATGAGGCTTTTTCTGGTCTGAACCCAAAAGAATAGAAGGCTTTTAGGAGCTTACTTAGTTGAATCCAATGTCCAACAGTCCTCATACTTCCAGATTTTACAATAATATTTCCCTCTGCCCAGCATCACAGGATTCACCAAAATGAGAGATGGGGAGCTTTTAATCTTGGACCACTGCTCATCCCAGATGCCTGAGTCTCTGAAAAGCACTACCACTTTAATAGACAGTAGCAACAACAGGAATGGCCTTTGTGGAAGTTCATTCTTTCTAATTTAGTGATGTCAAACAATCTCATTTCTCCACTGAGGCTGGTTATTCTAGGGTTGCTTCTTTCTCCAGCTTTCCTGTGATGC
>VYZU01062492.1:0-26825 GCA_013401355.1 Ceyx cyanopectus | reverse complement strand
CATCTCCCTTATGAGGAGAGGCTGAGAGAGCTGGGGCTCTTTAGCCTGGAGAAGAGGAGACTGAGGGGGGACCTCATTAATGTCTATCAATATGTTGAGGGTGAGTGTAGAGAGGATGGAGCCAGACTTTTCTCAATGTCATCCAATGACAGGACGAGAGGCAATGGGTGCAAGTTGGAGCAGAAGAGGTTTAGGGTCAACACAAGAAAGAGCTTTTTCTCAGTGAGAGTGACAGAGCTCTGGAACAGGCTGCCCAGGGAGGTTGTGGAGTCTCCATCTCTGGAGACATTTTAGACCCGCCTGGATCTGTTCCTGAGAGACTTGGTCTAGATGATCCTGCTCTGTCAGGGGGGTTGGACTAGATGACCTTCTAGGTCCCTTCCAGCCCCTAATATCTGTGATTCTGTGATTCTGTGAAGCATGGGCATTGAGATGAGACAGAGAAGAGATTGTAGTGGTATATGTGCCTGTTACTTGTGAGTGGAGACAAAGGAGCATTAAGGAGAACCAACACTGCTGCAGAGGGAAAAATACAGAGTCTAGTGCAGATCTGAAAATCATTGCTTAGAACTACTTTACATTTTTTAGGCTACATGTGTCATTAGGGGAGCTGTCAAATCTGTGCTGTCCAAATGTCAGAATTTGTCTAGGGTTTGGAAGGAGAGGAAGTGGGAAAGGGATAGTGATTACTATAAAGAAAACGTGGTAGGACAAAAGCCAGGGAGAGTGTAGTTCAATTCTACTACAATATTGTAGTAGTACATCTTTCCATTAAGTTCTCCATTGCTGTTGACTATCAACAGGTAGCAACTGTGAGCATGGGAACAGCCTAGTAAGATGACTATAAATGTTTTGTCATATGCTTAACCTTTATAGTGTAGTCACTGATGGAACTGTGCCCCATCCCAGAAACACAGGACTCTCGTGGTGATGAACCTGAGGCAAAAGGAAGTTACTCTGGAGTTGGACTGGGGGGGGAGGACAGTGGGCAACTGTGGTTTCTTCTGATATTTGCAAATTTGCTTGGCAAACAGGTTGCACTGTACTTTGCTTTGGAAGCTGGGATAAGCAGGGGATACTTGGAATTCACCAAGGTACAGGGAGTGCATGCACATCTATGAAAGAGGTGTAATGGTTATTTTCCATCTGTCCTACAACTGCCTGCCCATGTAGGGGATGTTGTGCCATTCCTTTTCCTGCCATTGGGTTAGGAAAGGGGGCAGCTGCAGCCACTGCACAATGAGGGTGCTGCAAGTATGATGTGTCACTTCTCCCCTTCTTGTGTCAGGTGATAAATGGCTGATCTTCCTTTCTCTTCCTTGAAAGCGAGAGAATGGTTAGAGCAGGCTTCTTTAAGGGACAGCCCCACCTCTCTGCTGATAAGCTATTAATTGCACACTGTCACATGTGGTTTGGAAGAAGTTACTCTGGAGTTACTCACACTGTCTAGGAGAGGGAGTACTCCCATCCTTACCACAACTCTTCCTCCTCCTATGGATTCTTAGAAAGAAGGAAAAAAAACCCAAACAACCACCATCAATACAACACCAAAAAAACCCCACACAAAAACCTTAGAAACTAACCTAACCTTGGAAACTCCCATTACTCTTTCCTCCCTCCCAACACCTGTCCCAATTCTAGGAACTAATGCACCTGAGAGTTGCAGTTCCCTTAGTCAGACTGCAATCCTGCCTGAGGTTTGCAAAACTACTCTAAATGACCAAATATTTATTCTTGAAATCAACACTAAGACCATGAAATGAAGACCTCCATTTTATTGCCCTGTCAGACTTCTTTAAGAGGAGAGACTGTTTCAATGTGGAGAGCAAAATGATATTGCCCCTTCACTTCCCTTATTCCTGCAGTTTCAGAGTTTACATATCCTCTCTGAAATGTCACTTTCCTTTACAAAAATCACTCCTGTTAGCAGTTCTCCATTCTACACATTTAGCTTGACTTCTGCTTTTTTACTCCAAGCTGTTGCATTCTCCTACTTATCCCATTTGCTAATATTTATGTGACAACATCTTTGGGTTAAGTACTGGTATCTTTGTTGCTTGCTGTTTTTGTGCTGATAACTCCCTGCATTTGAGGTGCTGCTGTTTCTTCCTCTCCATATACATTGGTGACATGGAATCGATGACTAATCTGTGCCTTACTGCTGGTGACAATGCTTCTAATTGCCTCTGCCCTTTTGCTAAAAGGAAGAATTAAAGAGATGCCCTCACCAATCACCTTTCTCTGCTATGGGCATGAGGGGGGCAGAGAGCAGCTCCCTGCTTTTGGTGTGGATGTTCAGGGGTGCCAACAGGCAAAGCAGCAGCAATGGGAGGCTGACTTGCAACTCATTAGGTTCTGAATAAAAGTGGGTTTATAAATACATTTTGTCATTTAAAGTCCTCCTTTCTGCCCAACCACCACATTGTGTTTTTGGTATCTGCTGTCTCCCTCACAGACCAAGCAACTGATGGGGCTTTCTGTCCCCTTGCCAGCCCCTCATCCAGTCTTTCCTGCCCTCCTTTTGAGTACATCTTCCAGAGAGGAAATAAAGTTTGCTCTTGTGTATCTGAGTCTCACTGTTAGTGGCTATTCCATACCATAGCATTTATGCTCTGCCATGTGTAGATGTTGCAGGGAAAAAAACTAAGCAATAAAGGCAAGCTTGGAATGAAAAGGTTATCCCCAATCCAGTGAACACCTATATGTAAAGAATATAGTGCTTTTCTCAAATAAGGTAGAAACTCTGAGGAGTTTCCCACTGTGGTTTAGGGCAGTTTCAAAATGACAGAGCTGAGCTGGCACTTGGAGTCTCAATGAAGTCTGTGTTTTCTATTTTATTCTACCCCACAGCCGTTTGGTTACATCTCCTGGATATCTTTGTTGTGCTAGGTCCCTTGGCAAATGTTGCCTTTGAGGAAGGGGGGGAAATGGCCACAGCTGTCAAGTCCAGAAGGGTTTTTGTGTCCATGGGCACTTGGTGCTTGCTCTTCTCTCCGTCTCCTGTGCAGATCTGTTGGAGGGGGCTGGTGGGGTGGATGGGAGCTCATGCAGGTTATCTGCTGAGTGAAGAACTGCTGGTAACACCTCCTCTCCAAATCAATGCAGTAAATAGGTTTAGTCCAGTTTATTTAGTAACTAATGATGCATTTCAGTTGAGATTTGTTATTGGATTGAATGTTTCTATGTCATGGTTTGAGACAAACAGCTATCACTTTGACACTCTTCAGTAAGAAATATGTCAGATCAGTCTGTCTTCACTGCTGGAGAAAGGACTCCCTCTTCATTTTCAAATCCTCGTATTTCAAAGTATACTGCTTCCCTGTGGATGAGGCAAATATTTCTGCAATTAAATTATAAATGTATACAAGAGTAAAACCAAAAATATTTTAATCCAAACCCTTTTCTAAAATCACAAATTTTGGACAAAGCTTTAACTTCATCTCTTCCTTCTTGTTTATCAATGTAATTTTGAAGTTGGTAGTAGAGGACTAAAGTCTGAGCTGAGGAAAAAATGGAGGCTTTAGTTAGTATAACTTCTTTTATGCAAGCCCTTTTTCTTTGCAGATTGTCTGCATGCTATCTTTGGGTGCAAGCTTTAGCTCTAAGTGCTGGAGAGCAGAAGGTACTCTTAAGAGCACAGTCATGATTATTGGGATCAAAAGAAACCACAGGATGTGTGTAACAGGACACTTTTGTCTTGGAAAAGTAAACGTAATGTTTAAACTCATTCAACTTGCAAATGTTTGTTAATATGGGGCCTACTGACATGAGTGAGATGAAGCTCTGGAGTTAAACACTGAAAAATTATTCAAGTCAGAAGATTAAGTATTTTCTGTTCTAAGATTAATGCTGACAACCCATGCTCTGCTGTTGGAAAGAGCGCCGCTGGATGAACGACTCGACTCAATATGAGCACATCGTTCTCCTATCGGAGCTACGAATGGAGCCAATCTGGCTAAGTCGTAACCCCCTTCAGCCGGATTATCGGCTGGACCCGAAGTAACGACTGCAATCAATGTGATTGTTCAGCGTCCTTCCTCTTTATTCACAACCATTCTACATTTATAGTGTTTCTAACAGCAAAGCGTGTTTACATCTTTTACTATTGG
Source organism: Ceyx cyanopectus (assembly GCA_013401355.1). Taxonomy (NCBI): domain Eukaryota; kingdom Metazoa; phylum Chordata; class Aves; order Coraciiformes; family Alcedinidae; genus Ceyx; species Ceyx cyanopectus. The sequence goes on along the minus strand of VYZU01062492.1, from coordinate 22,716 downwards.
TCAAACAGCAGAGCTACAGAAATAACTGTTATCATTCCTCCCCCCGTGTGAAGCTAGCAGTTTCTCAGGCAAAGTTTTGCAGGTGGACAGAGTTCTGTTTTCTACATTCCGAGGGAGGAAGGCAGGAATCTCTTATCAGTATTTTGAGGCCTCTTCAGAATTAGCTACAAAGTCACAGCTCCTTCACAGTTGCTCATTAGGTCTTATCAACATGGGTTGTTCACTGACAGTAAATCATAACCTTTTTCTGTGAGAAAACTCTCCACACTCTGCCATCTTCATCAATAAAGAACTGCTGGCACAACCTGCAGATATGCTTCTAAAAGTAGAAGAGAGCAAATATGTATAAATCTGGGGCTGTGATGGGGCAGTTTGGGGGAACAGGGGAGTGGGAAGGAAAGCCTTGAATTAGCTTGCAGAACACTGAATTCAAGGTTCAGTCAGCATGAAACTAATCTTTGTCTAGGCACTTGTATTCAGTGGTTATTTTAGCTCAAGGTAGGAGCCATATTTGCAAGCATTTTAGCACAATCATATGTGCTGGTCCCAGGCTCTTGGAGAAGGTAGAAATGCTGTTCAGGATGATAGATCTATGGCATAATGCTGTGTGAACAAACCATGGTTAGGATGTGGACTCAGATTCTGTGAGGCTGTGTGGAGCCCTTAGATTTTGTACAGTAGAAGTAATAAACAGAATTGAACTTGGGATGGTCTTCCAGAGGTGAAAGATCAGCAAATAGTACACTAATGATGCCCTGGGCTAGGGAGAGAGCTTTCCTGGGCTGCCTGAAAGACAAGGGACTATTGAGCCTTGGTGGTCTGAGCTCTGTTGCTCGCTTTGCCTTACGGGCAGATGGGACTGGAGGGTCTGGTGTGGCATTATAGTGGTTACATTTAAATGTAAGATCAGAGTATAAATGCAGACTCTAGTGACAGCAGGAACATCCCTGAGCTGACTCATGTTGCCAAGAATACCAATTTTTGCCTGCATGTCTGTACAGGGAGGAGGAATCGATGCTGCAATCTTGCATTATCCCAGCAAACCCCAGTTTTAACCCAGTACCTGATTTCATCCCTTTTATCTCTCTATTGTCTGGATGTGGTCTTGTTGGAACAGGGTTTATTGAATGGTGTTGGATAACAGAGGTTGTTGAAGGGATGTGAATGGCATTGTGTCAAGCATGTTTGACACACTGTACTGCAAGGGCTGACAGTCCCTCATCTTCCTACCTTAAACCCCTGTCACTGGCTTGTGTGTCCCAGTGTGATTGTGCTGCAAGCACAGAGAATGTATATGGATGTAAAGGTTCTGCTGTGAAACTTGGGCACAAGAGCACAGTGCAGCTTGCTGCTTGTCATTGGTAAGGGTACAGTGATGAACCTTTCTCCTTGAAGATAGGCAAAACTTCGAGGAAGCCAACTGGTGGCCTCTGAGTCTGTGGTGAGACAGTGCAAGAACAGCACTGTCTCTTGTAGAGAGGACAAATGGGAATGGGAAGGGTGGAGTTGAGGTATTACCTCTTTCCTTATTTCAGTAAGAAAAAGGTCATGAGTACACTGAGTAATTAGTGCTAAGTATAGCTAACTTTTTTTTTAAGGAGGCAAGCAATGAGCCCTGCAGGGAGCAGGTATGGCTAGTGAAAACAAGGTCTGCAATTCTGTGTCAGCTCTAACAGCTTTGTCACTGGCTATAGAGAGGAAAGAACTGCTTCATCTCTGGAGTCATTTGTCTGGCAGCACAGCTGGGGGAGCCTGAGGAAATCATAGCATTGATGGCACTGTTGAACAGTTTAGGGTCAGGGCAGCCCCTTAGACCTGTGACAGAGATACTCTGTTAACCCACATCCCTCCCCAAAGGGGAAGAGAAAAAGAATAAGGGAGAGAGACTCAGCAATTAGTAAAGGAAACTAGAACAGCTTTAATGAAAATGAAAATAATAATAATAAAAATAGAATATATGCACAAAAGCAGTGTTGAACCCAACCCCCCTGATGTAATTACGTCACTGTCACCACTGATGCTGTAGAGTAGGCACTGGGAGAGCCCCAGACTGGGCCCAGCAACAGACAAGAGCTGTGCCCAGGAGCTGGATTCTGGTACCAGATTCAGGCACACTGATCTGGATTGAAGGCAGAATGGACAGAGTCCTCCTTGGGTGAGGAAGATTCTGGAAGAGGAGCCAAGCTGGCAAAGCAGGGCAAGAGGGTAGATCATCGTGATCTCTCAGCTTCATACCGAATATGAGGGCTATGGGTTGGAATCCCTAGGTGGTCAGTTTAGGGTCACCTGTCCTGTCCACTCCTCCCTGCAGGTGCCACCTTTCACTTTCTGCACCCCCAGTGCGGTACACAAGGTCCAGCAGTGGCCTTGGTCTGCACACCAACCCTTGGTACTAACCCTGAACACTGGGTGTTGTCACTTCTGGCAGCAGACACTGCCTGTGAAAACCTGCTGCTAACTTCAGATAGTGCAGTTAGATGGAAGAACTGAGCTGAAAAGTGAAATCACTGGAAATAATTAGTTCTGTTCTTACTCAAACTGGGACATGCTGGAGCTAGTGTCCAGGTTTCTCAGAGAAACCCACAGAAAATGACTGGAGTGTGAGGTTTTATTAATGAAAAGCCAGGTATAAACTGAACATAACTCCTTTACAGACTAAAGAAGGGTGCCATTTTATGTGCCAGACCCACATGTCTGAGGCAGTAGTGAAAGGCATGAGTTGAATGCAGCTAAAAAGTGTGGGGGTGCCCACATCTGTGTCTTCATAGGTAAAGAGAAATTTATTTGAGTATATGTCAAGACTCTGGCCTGCCAGACAGCATTTCTGGACAGAAAGATAATTTTTATCCTTGAGAACAGAGTGCACGGTCACCCCAAAACTCAACATTTCTGCTTTGAAAATTTAAAATGGGTAAGGCACCTTTAGAAGCAGGGGGCTGGTCTAGAAACCATTGCATTATCAGTTCCTGTGCTGTAATTTCTCTATTCCTCTTTCCAGCCTCTCTGAAATAAGTTTTCAATGAGAAATAAAATTATCTGGACTTCATTTTCTTTTAATAAGGAGTATTGTTTTCTCCTTCATGTAGACCTATTACATCATTATTCTAGCAGAGACTGCTCTGCAAAGCTAGTGTTGGGCAATTGCTGGACACAGATCTCCATCTTTGGCTGCAACTTCAGCCAAACCAGATGTAGGGACAGCCTAAAAGAATGAGACTGCTGTGTGATACAGTCCCTGAGGTTTATTAATGTACCATAGAACCCCAAATCCTTCTCTGTGTGTTGCCTGTAGATGTGATTGGTATTTTCCCACTAGAGGGCAGTTTTATTATGCATGCATTGTCATAGGTTGCTAATCTCATTCACAAAATTGCAGAATGGTAGGGGCTGGAAGTGACCATCTTGTCCAAAGCTCCTGCTAGAGCAGGTTGGCCTAGAGCAGGTTGCCCAGGATCACATCCATGCATGTTTTTAATATCTCCAGAGAAGGAGACTCCACAACCTCTCTGGGAGGCCTGTTGTGGGCTCTGTCTCCCTTATAGTAAAGAAGTTTTTCATTATGTTCAGCTGAAACTTCTTATGATCCAATTTGTACCTATTGTCTTATTGCTGTGCACCTCTGAAAAGAGACTGGCCCATCCTCTTAACATCCACACTTTAGGTATTGATAAGCATTGATAAGATCCCCTCTGTCTTGTCTTCTCCAGGCTAAAGAGTCCCAGGTCTCTCAGCCTTTCCTTGGCACAGAAATGTTCCAGTCTCCTGAGTAGAGAACTTGCCTCAGCCTACTGGTCACACTCTTGTTAATCTACTCTAGGACATCATTGGTCCTCTTGGCCACAAGGGCCCATGGTTACCTTGTTAACCAGCAGGACTTTAGGGTCCTCCTCTACATAGCTGCTTTCAAGCAGGTCGACCCCTAACCTGTACTGGAGTGTGATAGTACTCCTCCCTAGGTGCAGGACTCTGTGCTTGCTTGTTTGAGCAAGGTTCCCCTCTGCCCAGCTCTCAAGGCTGTCCAGTATCTGCATCTCTCCTGTCAGCAGTGTCTTTCTTTAAGACCAGCAGAAATTCAGAGGAAGGTTGTGATCAACAACTATTTCAGCAGCTACCATGTGTTTATATGAATGATAAAATCATTTATTTGGAAATACACTACTCAATATAAAGCAGGTATAAAGGAATAATTTTGTGTGTGTGCCATGTGTCTTTGGGAACAGGCATGCAGCAGCTATGTCACAGTCACGTGAAAATGAGTGAGTATGACCAGGGCATGTGTTCTGAACTGACAACAGGCACACAGCTTATGGATGCTGCCTCCTGGTAAAAGCAGAGATACAGCAGGTTCATATCACCAAGTTGAATGTAGTAGTAATTTTTTTTTTAAATTATATATTTTGAAGCCTTTCAAAGAAAACCAAAAGAATCCCAAAAGACTCTCATTCTCAATGGACAAGTACTCCTTACTAGGACATTAGCAGTCCTGGAGGTTTTGTTAACAATATAGTAATAGGCATTCAGATTTTAGAAATCGGATTAGGAACCATGACTAAATTATCAAGACCTCAGAGACAGCCTAAGGAGGTATCAACACTGTGAGACATGGCTGTGTTGGGAATATTGCACTCAGTTCTGATGATGACATGTGGGGGGCTGTCATTACCTGACATTACTGACATTACCTGTCATTACCTGACATTACTGACATTACCTTGTCCTGTAACTCATGAAGTCAAACTTGGTCATGTTCTTTGCACAGCACAGAGGGAACATGCTCCTCTGCTCTCTCTAAATGCCTGGAAACATCCAGGGTTTTGCCTTCCTGAGATCTGAGCTAATGAGGAGTGACAAATGGTGATCTTGATGGGAAGTTTAGTAGACATTTCTTCCTTGTTTTTAGTCTAATTATACTTGCCCAGGCCATTTGTCCCTGAGCCAGGCACAACATCTGGGAAGAGTGGCTGAAGGCATGCCTCATGTCTCCTTTTCTCTGGGGTTAGAAGTTTCTAGCGCTTCCTGTCAGAAGTCTTCCCAGCATAGCCAAGTGCTGATTCAGCTGCTGTGATGGTGATGGGTTTGTAAGTCTGTGCTGTCCTTTCTGCTACCTTGGGGGAAGTGGGCTCCCCAGCAGATGAGAACAATGTGTGTTGCAGTCTCTTCAGTTCCTGGCCTAGCTTCGGTCCCCCGACATTTTGAAGAAACTGTAGTGCCATTTGCGTCACAGATTCCCTCTCAGCCCTTGTGGAAGCTGGCTGAGTCACAGCACCAGGCCCATGCTCTAGAGGTAGGATAACTGCATAGGGATTTCAGGGACATGGTTTAATGTGACCTGGCCATGCTAGATAAACAGCTGGTCTTGATGATCTTAAAGGTCTCTTCTAACTAGAATGATTCCATTATTCTATTGGGAGGAGCACTGTACCAAGCAGTTATAAGCTCAGCAGGTTAAATAGAAATGTTTTTGTTCCTGGTGTATCAAACAAAAAGCTACATAGCTACATAAACTTGGGACATTCATGGGACACCTGAGAAATTACGCTAGATGATCTCTGCAGCTAGATGCTCTTACTAGACAGCCTGTAAAGCTGTGCCATCTCTTACCTCTCTGGATCTTCCTTGTTTTGGGAACTCTGACTGATGCTCCTTCCTTGTGTTGTCTGCCAGAGTTTCTCCATGCAATTCATCTCTCCAAGACACTACAAGCAAGTTTACAGCTGTCTAGAGCATAAGCAGAATGGTTTCCTTGTGCAGGCTCTACACGGCTTGTGGAGTGCTGAGTGAAACTGTTGTCCTCAAATTGTCTGACAAAGCCAGACACTATTTTCATCTATCACTTCTTCAGTGCTATCCCCTCCTGGTAGTGTGGTTGCAATTCCTCTTCTGATAACTCTGGAAATCACAGGAGAATAGAGAAGATCAGGCTGGTGCTCTAGGTAAGCTCTTGGAGTGTGCCCAAGCCACATCCTCGATGGGTCTCCTCCTGTTCAAGGGAAATGTCCAAAGCAGCTCTCCCCTCTTGGGCAGAAACAGCCTTGTCTCCATGAGGGAACACGTCTTCATCCTTTCTGCATTTGTGGGTTTGATCTTGCATGGTTGAATAGGCTTCTATGAAGGTTTTTTGGCATTGTTTTGAAATGGGATATCATGCTGCTTGCTTGGTTTTTTTTTTTATTGTCTCATTTTCTAGGTCGTTCAAGACTAACTGTAGGCTGGTTCCTGTTACCTTGGTCCATCTCCTCTCATCTGCATCTCTCCTTTTTCAATTTTTCCATGATAAACTATGTTGCGGTTAGTATAATTTTTTTTTCTTTCTTTTTGTCCAAGAATTTTTCTCTGTGTGAATTTGCATCCACAGTCCTTTTTTTCTCTGAAATGGTAAAACTGCTCTAACCCAAGCACTAGAGAAGTATATTAGCAGCTTTCTTCCACCTTCAGCAATTAGGAGCTGTAGTTTAAGTTTTCTGTGGGGTATGAATAGAAATGTATGGGCAAAATAATATTTAAGTACCATTCTGTGGACCCCAAAGCAATAGAAATTCCCTAAAAATATAGATTTATCTTTTTCTTTTACTAATGCATTTGAAAATGTTTACTTCGACCTTTTGGATTGTATTTGCTTCACTCTGTTTTCTAGTGTTTTGCTCTATCATGAGATTCTTGCATCTGGGACTTAAGTATTTATCACATACATAATAAGATTATTGTGGCACTTTATTCATGTTCTGCTCAGGTTCCCTACCTATCATGACTAGATGTCTTCCCAGGTTTTGTTCATAATCTTCTCAGCCTTGTGTTAACCATGGCAGGTGTTTGGTGTTTAGGGGCTTGTGTTCTCCTTCTGCAGTTTTCTTTTCAAATGTAGCAGATGATTAGATAATATTTTCTGTTTGCACTGGTCAAGAGTGGTTTGTAATCATAATCTTTCTTCAGGAGTTGCTTTCTGGGTTCTAACTCTTTGTTTCTGCTAACAATCTATCTTAGAGAAAACACACTGTTCAGTTAATTCTGTTTGTCTATAGAGTACATTTTGATGCTGTCCATTTCGGCCATGGTCTGGTCAGTGAAACCCAGCTCATGCTCTTGCTACCCGAAATTACTGCTGATCACCTTGTTAGTGATAGGGTTCAGTTAGAACCATGTTCCTTTAACTCTTTCTAGGATCATTGCTAAGGATCTGAGATTGGGTTTTCAGGTTATTTTCTTAAGTGTATGATTTCTTTAGAAGTATCCTTAGTTTGTCCCGCCTATGGGTTAGAGGCTGTCTTTAGCCACATATATGTCCTAAGATGGATAAGCCATGTTCTCAACCTGTTCTAATTAGCACAGTTTGAATTAATGGTTGTAAGGTTAGTATCTCAACACATGTAGCCATGTGTCCTGGTTTGAGTGAAAACCGAACAGGGTCTGTTCAGTGATTTTACTTTTCAGCTCAGGTTTTCTAACTGGCTGTGCTTTCTGAAGTTAGCAGCATGTTTTGCAGACAGTGTCCACTTCTAGCAGTGATAACACCTAGTGTTTAGAGTAACTACCAGGGGTGGAATGCAGACCAAGGCCACTGCTAGAACTTGTGTATCGCACTGGGGGATGCAGAAAAGTGAATGACTGCACCTGCGGGGAGGAGTAGACAGGACAGGTGAACCCAAACTGACCAACTAGGTATTCCATTCCATATACGTCATATCCAGTACATAAAGCCCGGGGGACCGGAGGGGCTCTCTCTCGCTTCCTCTCGCTCTCTTGCTTTGGCTCTCTCACTTGCTCTCTCGCTCTCTCACTTCAATCCTGATCCTGAAACACGGTGTCAGAATCCAGCTTCTCCACAGTATCAGTGACGGTGACGTAATTACCATCAGGGGGGTTGGGTTTGGTATTGCTTTTGTACATATGTGTATATATTTCATTATTATTTTCATTCTCATTAAATTGTTCTAGTTTCCTTTTCTAATCATTAAGTCTCCCTTATTCCTTTTCTCTCCCCTTTGAGGAGGGAGGGGGGTTAAAAGAGAGCATCTGTTATCGATCTGGGCTGCCCTGACCCTAAACCGTGACACCATGTCAAAGTGCCTCTGCTGATTGTCAGGCTCAGACACATTTAGAGATCAGATCTGTCATCTTGTCAGCATGTGGTCTAGCCACCAAGTTGTCACACAGAAGATGGACACCACTGCTCTTCCACTCTCCCTGTAGTCTTAGATTATGCCTCTGCCCAGAGCAAAGCCAGCAGCAGGTCAGTGTTGGTTTTAATGGAGGTTTTCATTTACTTAAAAAAGTAAAAGTATTGTCAGTCTTTAAATCTACAGGTCTGCTGGGCTATGGTTTTTAGTTCAAACAAGACTGCAGGATGGTGTCCTATTCAGAAAAAGCTGCCTGCCATTCATTGGAAGAGGAGGAGGAAGTTGCATAGTCAGGTGATTAGGCAGTGCAGAAGGTTTTGTCTGCTTTTAAGCCATCACAAGTACTCTTAAGTACAGTATTCCTGTCTAGAAAGGCAGTCATTTCATTTTTTGCCATGACTGAGGTAAATGCATCCCAGAACAGCTTCTATGGAAAATCAAAATCTCTTGATTGCCTTGAATTAGTAAATATCATAACCCTAGGATAAATTTCTCATCCTTTTCCCAAAAGAAAGGTCAGAAGTTTTCAGGAGGGTTCAAAGAGACCATGCCTTGTTTGGTTTGTTTGGTTGCCAATAAAAAAAAAAAATTAAAAAATCTGAATTTCCACATCAGAACAAAATGGGGATGTTCTTGTTAGAATGAAATGTGTCAGGGAAAAAGAGTGCATTTTAAAATGTTGAGAGATACTTTTGATACTTCCCAAGATCAAAAGTTTATTTTAAAAAATGAGTTACGCACTTGTGCTTTTTCTTCTAGTTCACTACTAAGTATAATTTTTCCAAGAGCATATTAGTTCATGAGTCCTATAGCTCCTGAGCATTCTTCTGGTATTTTAACTTTTGATAGATACAGTCTGTCTTCGGGTATTGTCACTCCAAGCTGTGTATAATGTTGCAGGAGCCACAGTTACTCTAGTCATTTTGGCTCCAGCAGCGTTATGCACAGCTTGGAGTAAACTAGAAGTTTATTTAATGTTACAAAAAACACAGTTCTTCAAAAAGCCTAGTGGGAGTAACTTTTTCGAGACTATAAGGGGAATGGCAGGTCTGTGTTTTCTGATATTGCCTGAAAATGAAATAGTTGCAGCATAGTTCATAGTATGAAATACTCCATTAGGAATGAGTGACCTGATCAAAACTTTGGTTCATAATTTTCTTCACAGAAAGTTGAAATAATGTGTAAAAAAAAAAAACAACCAACAAAAAACCCAACCCCAAAACAACAACAACAAAAAACAAACCAAAAGTAACTAAAAAAAAAAACCCAAAAAAAACCACCACCACCCACCCAACAAACAAAAAAACACCCCAACACACAACACACAACAAAAAACAAACAACAACAACAAAAAACAAACCAAAAGTAACTAAAAAAAAAAACCCAAAAAAAACCACCACCACCCACCCAACAAACAAAAAAACACCCCAACACACAACACACAACAAAAAACAAACAACAACAACAAAAAACAAACCAAAAGTAACTAAAAAAAAAAACCCAAAAAAAACCACCACCACCCACCCAACAAACAAAAAAACACCCCAACACACAACACACAACAAAAAACAAACAACAACAACAAAAAACAAACCAAAAGTAACTAAAAAAAAAAACCCAAAAAAAACCACCACCACCCACCCAACAAACAAAAAAACACCCCAACACACAACACACAACAAAAAACAAACAACAACAACAAAAAACAAACCAAAAGTAACTAAAAAAAAAAACCCAAAAAAAACCACCACCACCCACCCAACAAACAAAAAAACACCCCAACACACAACACACAACAAAAAACAAACAACAACAACAAAAAACAAACCAAAAGTAACTAAAAAAAAAAACCCAAAAAAAACCACCACCACCCACCCAACAAACAAAAAAACACCCCAACACACAACACACAACAAAAAACAAACAACAACAACAAAAAACAAACCAAAAGTAACTAAAAAAAAAAACCCAAAAAAAACCACCACCACCCACCCAACAAACAAAAAAACACCCCAACACACAACACACAACAAAAAACAAACAACAACAACAAAAAACAAACCAAAAGTAACTAAAAAAAAAAACCCAAAAAAAACCACCACCACCCACCCAACAAACAAAAAAACACCCCAACACACAACACACAACAAAAAACAAACAACAACAACAAAAAACAAACCAAAAGTAACTAAAAAAAAAAACCCAAAAAAAACCACCACCACCCACCCAACAAACAAAAAAACACCCCAACACACAACACACAACAAAAAACAAACAACAACAACAAAAAACAAACCAAAAGTAACTAAAAAAAAAAACCCAAAAAAAACCACCACCACCCACCCAACAAACAAAAAAACACCCCAACACACAACACACAACAAAAAACAAACAACAACAACAAAAAACAAACCAAAAGTAACTAAAAAAAAAAACCCAAAAAAAACCACCACCACCCACCCAACAAACAAAAAAACACCCCAACACACAACACACAACAAAAAACAAACAACAACAACAAAAAACAAACCAAAAGTAACTAAAAAAAAAAACCCAAAAAAAACCACCACCACCCACCCAACAAACAAAAAAACACCCCAACACACAACACACAACAAAAAACAAACAACAACAACAAAAAACAAACCAAAAGTAACTAAAAAAAAAAACCCAAAAAAAACCACCACCACCCACCCAACAAACAAAAAAACACCCCAACACACAACACACAACAAAAAACAAACAACAACAACAAAAAACAAACCAAAAGTAACTAAAAAAAAAAACCCAAAAAAAACCACCACCACCCACCCAACAAACAAAAAAACACCCCAACACACAACACACAACAAAAAACAAACAACAACAACAAAAAACAAACCAAAAGTAACTAAAAAAAAAAACCCAAAAAAAACCACCACCACCCACCCAACAAACAAAAAAACACCCCAACACACAACACACAACAAAAAACAAACAACAACAACAAAAAACAAACCAAAAGTAACTAAAAAAAACAACCTAAAACCCCCCCAAACTCCCCCCCCAAAAAAACCCAACCCCCCCCAAAAAAAACAACAAAAAAACCCACAAAAACAAAACACAAAAAACCAACAACACAGGAGATTTTATTTTGTGGGAGCTACAGATTCTGTGTGAAAAATTTATTGCCTTTATGACCTATCCAAACCTCATTAGGAGCAATATTTTCTCCTTCAAAGAAAACAGAACTAAACAAAGCACTTAGATTCTTAGTACAGTGCTGAATCACTGTAACTACAATCATATCACCTTCCAAATTTCATCTGTCACTTGCCTGCTTTTCTGCATCTTCTATCCCTCTATTTGTATGGTCTTAAATCCTGACATACCCAAGTCAATGACAAAACTTCCACTGATTTTCTTTTAGAAAAGGGATTTTAGTCTCTGTTTCAGTACTAGCAGGTATGATGAAAAGTATCTTTACTGTCCTAAAACTCCTATGCATTGCTTTTAAGTTCCTATGTAACTGTAGTTTCAATCTTCCTGTTTCACTGTTTCTGAGAAAGTCTAGATGCCTAGGTAGTCCTAAAACTAAATCTGACATTCGTTCCAGATTTCATACTGTGAATTCTGAATACTCTTATTGCAGCTTTCTTAAGGAACTGCCCATCTCATGGGGACCTGCCCTAGCAGTAGAAAAAAAATCTGTTGTCTTTTAGCATTGTTGATAAAAGTTCTGGAGATCTGGTGTTTAGGAATTGGCATGTGACTATGTTGGTTTGATTTCAGGGATGTCTGTGAAAGGACACCTCTGCTTTTCCTCCTTGTGCATTTAGCAGCAATGGGTGAATGTCATAACTGGTGGGCAGAATACATTGGAAATGGGGGGACTGGCCCTGTTCTGGGGCAACAGGAGACAACATGCACAAATCTAGCTTTTGAATTCTTAGTCTTTCCCACTGCTCCTTACAACCTCTCCTAAAGTTGCCACCTGCATAAACAAATCCATCTGCTCATAGACCTGGCAGTGGGATCATGATATCCCCTGTGAAGGGAAGACCTATATGAGATTTCTAGTATTTTGCTCACATGCTTTACACACCTACAGTTTTCTAGCACCTTCCTCCCACAAATAAGAAACTTTGTTCCATTATTTGAGATTTTGCCCAAACCCTTGCAGCTGCAAAACTCAGTTTGTCTTGTTCATCTGTCTCAAAGCTGCCCCTGAGACCTGGGCTGTGGAAAATGGAGTGAGGTGCTCCACCTTACTTTGAAGAATTCCTTCTGCCATTGGGTGACTCATAGGAATTCCTCTGCCTCCAAAACAGAAAGAACATCTCCATATTATGTACAGAATACAAGTAAAAAAGGCTTGTAAAATATTTTGGGTTCTGTAGACCTCAGGAGTAACCAAAACATGTAGTCTTGCTTTCAGAGGCTCCCAGAGTTACTGTTGGAGTAGCCTGAGGAACAGACCAGCCCTGCAGTGACAGCAAGGCCACGTTAATTGTTGGCTTCACTTCTCAATTGTTGAAGTTTCCTGCAAGTTTCTATTGCTTGGGCAGATACTCTCAGGCTGAACTGCTGCTTGAGACTGAATAACTTTGAAAAACTCATAGCCTGAAAAATATTTTGGCTTCATACACAGAAAGAAACCCCTAGCCTTTTTGTGCTCCATGATCTCTGTTCAGTTCTGGTGTCCATATGAACATCTCTGCTGGAAGATGAGTTCACACCACATGCAGTATAGTAAGGTTCCTAAGAGCTCCTGCTGTATTTTTTCTGCTGTCTGGTGCTTATTGTTCCATCTCTCTTTGTTTTCTCTTTCAGACCTGATGGCCTTTCTGAAATACAGACTCAACACCCAATGTTCCGTGCTCTCCTCCCAGGTAAGACACCAGATATGGTGTTAACTATCCAGTAGGTACAATGAAAATTGGTGTTCAAATATCAACCAGAGCTTTCAAAAATCCCAAAGGCATTTTCTAGCTAAAGTAGCTGTTTTCAGGAAAATAGATTTGTATATGCATCTGTATAATGAGAGACCACCTCCTTTCTCTGGGTGGTAGATGCTGTTTCTTGCCATAACAGAATCTTGAGGAAGTGAAAATTCAACCTGGGTGAAGGACTGTGCTTAAGAAGGGAAAGAGAAAATGTATTTACCAAATGTGGGAAAATATGAAAATGTACAGTGTTGAGAAAGAGGGTTCTTCTGAGAGCCCCCTTGCCACACAGCATCAAAGCCAATCCTACCTGGCCCCTGATTCTACCCCTAAAAGCAGATGATGCTTTCAGGGGAGTGCTTTCAGAAGGGAGCAGTCTCTTACAGTGTTTACACTGTCTTTACATCATGTTTATGGGTATAATGTTGTTTTTTGAGGTGCCTTCCAATCCCTAACATTCTGCAATTCTGTGAATGTTCAGAGATTTTAGTAGACTGAATTATGTTGTCCAATGTTTTTTCAAGCCTGTTTTTGACCTTTGCCATTTTTCTTGAGAACTTCCACAGTCTGTGTAGTGGTATGCAGTAAGGCAAAACATTTATTTTTGTTTCTTATAAATCTGATGCCTGGAATTGACATTGGCTGCTTTCATATTGTATACAATGAGAAATAAATAATCATTTCATACTGATCTTCTTATCACTTACATGTCTGCCTACTGCCTGTTTCTTCTCTGGCAAAGTTTTCCAAACTGAAAAAAATGTTCTTTGCTTTATCTCTCAACTTTTAAACTTTTTCTTTTTCACCTTACCTCTCTCTTCTCCCTTCTAATCATAGTGTATCATCAATAAAATAACTCCTAATGCTCTATCACGAATGCTGAGTTTGTGTCTTCAGAGTGTCCTGCAGAAGGACATTGGGTTCTCCTTCCTAATTAATTTAGTAACTATTACCATGTGTGTTTATTGGCAGGTTTTCTTCCCCAGTTGTATTACATAGCATTTCCTGATTTTGAATTTCATCTGCTGGTTTTCTGTTAATTTACCCTGAACCAGAAGAGCCCTCTGTGACTCATGGTCGCCTTCAGATTTCATTACTGTGAATATTTGAGTAAATTGTCATCTTGCCCTTCATCCTGAGTTTCATTTACCTGTAATGTGAGGAGCATGTATTTCACCTGTTAAATTAGAACAATGTGTCTTGAGACTTTTTGAAAATATGTGGGATAAGGAAGAGATTTTTAAACTTCAGGCCCCGATGTCTAGTTTTGTTGTCAGTGTCCTTTTGGAACAGTATATATAATCCCAAATTGAGGTTTTGGTATGGGTAGGTGTATCCCAAGTATTCACAAACACCTCTGCTTATTTGTCAGTTGTAAAGACTTTTCTTTTTTTGTGAAACACACAAAGATCCAAAATTTTAGTAGGTGATTAGCAATTACTAGAATTTTTCCTGGTCTTTCATCTTTTGCTGGGAAATGATGTGAAATAAGAATACTTTCTACTCAAATGCTGTTGTCAGTTCACTGTCAGTCTGCCAGACACATTCACACTAGCTGCAACGCTCAGTTCACTTCCTGTCTGGAGCTGTAGGAAAGGTTTCTTGCTGATGAGATTGTTCTCTTTGCAGGTTCTGTACTGATCAAGGTTTTCTCTCTGCCCCTGGAGTCCATATTTTAATTGGGCAGAGAACCCATGTCATTTTCAGGAATGCGCAGTTTTGCAATTAAACAAAAATGAATCAAAAGCCAACCAGATTATGAGAATCTCTGTCTCCTTTGCAGGAACATTGTCTTGTTTGGCAGTCAAGTGTTGTGTTTCTGTGTCTGAAGTGAATGTCTCCATGTCTGGACTGTGGATTTTCTATGTCATTTCTCCTTCGCATCCAAGAAATTTTACTGTTTACAGAATCAAGGGGCAAGAGGTTGCCTTGGACTCTCAATGCTACTGATTTCTAAGTAAAAATAGGAAAACTGTACAGAGACAAGTAGGATAAAATATACAACTGATGGGCAGTGTATTGCTGTGAAAGAGCTGGTGTGTCTGGGTCTGGGAGAGGGAGCTGGCATTCACAGTGAGGTTGACAAGGAGCAGTGGGTCACACTGTGATGAACTGGGGGGGGATCAGGGCTTTGGTGGACTTGGGCAGGAGTAAGCCAAGCATCAGGAGAGAAAACTGGCTGGGAGGTACAGCAGTGAAGTGCTGTGTGTCATTTGGAATACACAGGAAATTTAATGACAGCATTTTCTCATCTCTGACCTTCCTCTTCTATGACAGCCAGCCTTCTGAGCAACTGTTTTTATATGAACTGGCTGAGACAACCAACTGCGCTTTTCTGAGTGTTGTTATCAATTCAAGACCCAGAAATGTATTCAAGAAACATGAAATAATTAATTTTACTGGCCTATTTTGTATTTGGCATTTATAGACTTCCTTTGTATCTGCCTAACGTATACCCTGCAATAAGGAATGAGTCTAGATTTCCTTGTTTAGTCTGTCTTTAATTTCAGATCAAAGATGTTTAATTTTTAGGATAAAAGCTGCTTGGCTACTAGCTTTATTCTAAGATAAATTTAACTATGTATGACAAGAGAAGGATAAGTAGGGCTATAACAGTATTCAAATAAGCACAAACAATTAAGCACATGCAGGAAGGAAGGTTAAATTATTCTCCAGATTCATGGTGGATAGGGCAAAAAGTTGTGAGCTGTTATAGTAGAGGAGCCTTCAAACTGGACTAGAGAGATATAATTTATAGTAATGATGGTGAGGCACTGTCATCAGTTTTCCATGGTAGCTGCTGAATCCCCATTGTCAGAGTTTTACTGGATAGGCAAGTGCAGCAGGTGTTGGAACTGAGATAGGCAGGTTCCATGGCTCTCACAGGTGATGCCAGAGGAGAAAAACACTCATGGCTCATACAGAGGACAGATGTTCTCTTTAACAAATACTGTTTGTAAAACTGAAGCTGCAGTCTCATCCCTTTCATTCCATCAAAGTGCTGTTTCTTGCACCAATTTAACTTAATCAGGCAGTTCTGAGTTGATTAGCTTCTCTTATGCAAGAATTTCTCCTTGGTCCCAAACCCCACTGTATTCTTTGTATCCTTCTATATAAGTGCGTGCAATATCAAACAGGATGGTTGTATTTTCTTGCTCTTTCAACTTCCCTTGCTATTTCAGCACAGAAAACAGTCACTGTACCAACAGAACCCATCTGCTGGCCTAGCTGATGTACACATGCACATACACACTCACAAACTGAACTTGTATTGGACAATTTTCAGAGAAATTGAGTAGTGAAGCAATGCAGGAAGCAGCAGATAAAGATCCTGCTATGAATGAGAGTGTGTCAGAACAGTTACTGGCAGTATATCCTGCTTTTCTTGTCTCTTTGTATTGTAGTCAAATATTTGATCATATGGGAAATGTGAAAGTGTGGAAGGGAAAGAGGTATGAAAACATCTTGAGCATGGGAACTGGAACTGACACAATGCAAGCAAGCTGTCACCTGGTGACAAGTTGTTCTGACATACCAGAGGTAGATAGAGGTTCAGCCTCTTTTAAAATAAAATAATTCATTTGTAATGCAAGTGAGGCTTTGTGGTGCTGCTTGTATACACAGGCTGCATGGTAAAATAAGCAGAAAAGCCCCCATGTGTCCGTGAGTTCAGAATTCCATCAGGGCTGAAAGAAAGGTCTGACAGATAGTGTGAAAGACCCACTTCCATCTTTATGTCTAATCATTCACCGTCTCTTGCAAACAAAAGTGCAACACAGACCACAAGTATGGCCTAGGATTTAATAATAGCAGAAACCTGTGTCATCAGCTTGATGATCAGACTTCCCATGAAATGAGGTCCTTTTGCTCTATCAGTACTTCAAGTGCAGCCTGGGATGACAAAGCACATCTGCACTGGCATTAGAGACATAGCTTGCTAGAGAAGGACTCTTACTTTCTAAGGGGTTGTGGCAATTTCTAGTTCCTTTGTGCTGCCCATGTCCATGTGCTCAGCTGGTTTTTTTTTGGTTTGTTTGGGGTTTTTTTTTCACCATCCTGTCTTGAATGGCAGAATTTATCTGTGGTTAGATCAGTGAATCTGGAGATGTCTCAGTTGCCCTTTGAAAAGAGGGAGGCAGGATTACAAGAATGAATTTCCATAGTGCTTTGGAAAATATTAGGTGGGAGTCAGAAAGCATGGAAAGAAGAAAAATGAAATGGCAATTGTGAATATCTAGAAGCAGGTAAGAGAAGCCAGGGAAGTAAAGTAGCAGCTTCAGTCCAAGGAAGAGGCACAGTGAGAGTCATCAGATGAGAAAATCATTCCAGGCCTGAGCTAGCAGAGTCTGGTGTGCCCTGTCACTTTATTAATTGTTCCTTGAAAGCACTCTAAACTTTAACTCCATTTCTGGTCTTCACTGTCTGTCCAAGACTGAAGTCCAGGTATTATTAAGAAGTAATTTGCCAGTAGCATTCAGGCTAGTGATGCCAGGATGCCCTTGCTGAGTTTGGAACCCTGTGTGAGATGCAGTACAGATGTGAAATTAAAAGTCCTGTAGCTTTCTGAGTCCTGATGGGTACACAACTAGTATAGAGCGGGGAACTGTCAAAGATGAGCAACTGAAACATGGACAGACCATGATTCAGTGCACCACAGATCTGTTGTGAAGTATGAAAGGTGGGTGTGCAAAATCAGCAAGATAATTGAAGTCATTGTAAGTCAGAGAACTTGCTCTTCGTCGGGTGGAAAGACCTTTGGGTCTTGTGGTCTCTCTCTAATCTTCTTTGTGAGACACCTAACTTGAGAGGGGTAGTTCATGAAGTTTCCTTCTTCAACCTTCCTGATTTGCAAAATCAGAATAAGAGTCTCTAAACTATTGACTTCCTGCATTTTTTTTTTCCTCTGGAACAGCTACTGAAGTTCTTCCCTTTGTGTACGCATAAGTGGAACACCACAGACATGACCTAAACCTTCCCACCCACTCTAGAGAGTCCTGTGACTTTCTGAAACTGTGTCAGACACTGTCCACACTGGCCTGCCATTGAAGTGCTCATTTCCTTTGGCTCATTAAGCGTGGTGCTACTGGCCTGGACTGCACTGCCCGTGGAGGGCTGTGTGCAAGACCATGTATACCACAGACATATGGAGCCTGGGCTGATCAGCCTAAGATCTGTGATGCTCTCTGCTGAGGTCTAGAATACAAGTGTGTGTGTGTGGGGGGAATGTGGCTTAACTTGTTGAATTTGTAAATACAAAAGTATGAGGTTCGTCAGTTTTTGGTCTTTCAGGTGAGGCAGTGAGAGCTGGGTGACCTGTGCATGGACTGTGGTAGAAGCAGGCTGAGTCCATTTTGCAGGACCACCAAGCACAGAGAGCTTGATGTAAGCTAATTGGGGCTGTGGGGGCACTCGCAGCCAGGATTTGGGGCACTGCTTCCCACTGCTGCCTCACACAATGCTGCCCATTGAGCTGCCAGGCTCAAAACTTTTCCCCCAGGCCTGTCACTGCTCTTTGCTCAGGTGGATTCTCCTGTCTTGTTTTGTCTTTTCCCGTAACCCACCAAGTATTTTTGCAACTTGTAGTGGCTGTGTTATGGCTGGAGGCCAAGATAATGTGCAAAACATGAAAGTTAAGCAGCTACATGTCTTGGAAATGAATTTCTTGTTTGGCTAGCTGCAGAGTAGCTGTGTTTTGCTACCTGTGCATGAGAGGTAGTTTCTGACATAGCACAGCTTGTGCTAAAGGGAGCTGATATATTTAAAGGACGTTGCATAGGCTAAGATATGGCTCAAATACTGAATTAATGCCTTAACTTAGTTTTCAGTAAGGATGTTACAATCAGAGGCTGTAGTAAAAATCTGAATGTGCGAAGAAAAATTCAGGATCTGGAGTGGAAGCAAAATTTAGACTAATCAGTATTAAAATAATATCATCCCCAAGCAAGTTTTTCCTTGGTTATTGAAAGAATTATCACATGAATCTGCAGATGGTTTTGTATATATTTTTATTAATCTGTATATTTGGAAACAAAAGTGACAGAGGCCATGCACATCTTCAAAAATCTAAGTTAAAAAATCTCCAGCATTTGTTTGCTGCCCTAAGTATCAAGTCTTGACATGGAAGAGGAAGGATGAATGAGGGTGGGAAGGCAGTGAAAAGAGAAAAAGATTAAAAAATCTTCATGAACACACTATCCCCCAGGATCAGTCACTTCAGAAGTAATATATTTTGTAGAAGATAACTAGCTTCTCAAAAAGAATAATGCCATAAACATAATCAAGAGTCAAGTAAAGCACTGATTCACAAACGCATAAAGACCTTCTCTTTCACAGCGCGTATGATAATGGAAATGACAAGATAAAGATGAACTCCAAGTTAAAGAGAGTCACCAGGAGTATTGAAACTCAGACTGACCTTATTTAATGTATTCCATGGATACATAAATAATTAGCCATTAATTTTGCATATAACACAGCTGAGATGAATATAACTACCATTGAGGACTGTTATTTCTTTCAGGAAATTAATTAGATTATCTTTTCAAGAGAGGACGCAAAGCATTATCATGAAGTGCACAGTTGTTTTTTAAGAGAAAAGAAGTAAGAACTTTTGCAATATCCTGGCAAGCTGCTCTTGAGAGAGGGCGAGTACAAGAGAGTAGGATAGATCATCATTGTGACTCATCTGTAAGAAAGCTTTATAAGGCTGTGGGATGCATCATAATTAATTCCTAGTATAGACAAAGAAATATTAGTGAAGGCCTTATTTGGAGTATTGGGCATGATTTTGATCTCTGACATTTAAAAGAAAACAAACAAGTTGGAGGAACAGAAGGATTCCTAGGATGGCCAGACCATCCTTCAGAGATTCATTTCTATGAAAAAAAAAAATAAAAAAATGGAGAGTTTGCTGTTAGCCCAGAACACAGTAGATTTACAGAAGATGCCAACTTTCTCTATAAACTTATAAAGAAGTCTGTTTCAGTTTCATATTAATTCTGAGTCCAAGACTAATTATTAATAAATTAAATTGAAAATTGCCAAAAGCTTTGTCACTGTTCTGAACAGCTGTACAGCTTTCTGGGTGACTTGTGGGATTTCTTCTATATGGCATTAAAGAAGATTATCTAAGCATAGTCTTAGAATAAGGGGTGGAAATTTTCATGGTACAAATCCTTGAATTAGCAGTAGTGTAAGAAAGAAAGGGATGTAGAGTATTTAGCAACTGTTAATATCTGATAATATTAACATTCTGTTACAGCTCTGGGATTCTCTTTATCCTCTGCTGAGGTCAGGAAGTTTTTGGTTTCTCCTTGGTGCAACCCAATTTCCACATCTAGGTTTTTTGCCTTTCTATAAGGATCAGATATGCACAACTGGTGTCCAGAGACAGTATGAGATGTGCTGGATCTTTTACTGGTATCGGGTGGTCTGGTGCTCAGTGGTCTGCCTTACTCATGTGATTCTGGCACAGTAGATGGATACATTTTAGAAGAGAAAGCATTATTTTTCTCTGAGACTATAGTGTGGAGCACAGCCACCTTCCAATCATCAACGGAGAGTTTCACCTGACAAATTTCCTTGCCAAGCAAATATAAAACAGTTTTTGTTTCTAAACATCTCTTATGTGGTGACTTATAACATACATGTAACAAAAACCTTATAAAACACTGTAACATGTTTGTAACATGAAGTAGGAGACCACTCTTTTGGCTAATAGTAGGAATAGCCTCATCATCTGGAAATACTATTAAAGGTATAATGCAACTGCATAGGAAATACATACAACTGCTGACTTCAACATGTGCAGTCCTTCCATTTGAAGGATTTCTTATTTTCCATTTCTTGTTATTTCCTGAGAGAGGGATAATGTCAGAAGCAATGCTGAAATGTACTGTACATTCCTAATTTGTCCTTGTTTTTTAAACCCTTGTACAAATCACTTTCATAGTAAAAAGAAGAAGCAGAAGAAAAAAAAAACAGGAAAGAAGGAAATAAATTATACCCTGAGGAACTTTGTCATCATCCTGGAGACTTTTAGTTTTTATTGAGAGTGCTTCCCTATACGCAGCAACTTGATAACTTGTCAAATACAGACTTCAAGAGAAAAAAGCATGTCGAGGAGTCCTCAGCCTTGCTTATTTAATTAGATGATTAATAGTAGAATTATTTTCCTCATGTTTTATTGTGTGTACTTATGAGGTTTGTTTCCATGGGCATTTCTATGACTAATGGCCTTATTGCAGTATGTAAAACAGCTGGAACAGATAGAAAATAATCACAACAAATTGCGCAGGACTGTTGTGCAATAATACAGACAGGCATGGACAGAGAATTCCAGCCCTTCTATAGGCTTCTATTGAGACTTTAATTTTTAAACATATATTTCTTCATTGTCTTATCCCCATTGGATGTGGCCTTTCCATACCATTTTGCCAACTTTGGTGGGTTAACTATGGCTGTCTGCCAGGTGCCCACCCTGATGTGTTTTCAGTCCCACTCCTCAGCAGAACATGGGGAGGAAAATAATAAGATGAAAGAGCTCATGGGTTGAACTAAGGATGAGGAGATTACCAATTAGTCACAGGCAAAACAGGCTTGACCCAGGGAAGATTAGTGTCATTTATTGCCTGTTAACAACAGAATAAGACATGGGAAATAAAAACAAAATTTTACCCCCCCTTCCTCCCACCCCCCTTTTTCTCAGGCTCAACTTTACTCCTGACTCTTCCACATCCTTCCCGTGAGGTGCAAAGTGGAATGCAGAAGGGGGTTGTGGTCAGTTTGTGACATTTCATGTCTGCCACTCCTTCCTCCTCACATTATTCCTCTTCTTCACTATGGGATCCCTCCCACGGACTGTGGTGCTTCATTAACTTCTCCAGTGCAGGTCCTTGTCACAGGCTGCAGCTCTTTAAGAACTGCTCCAGCATAGGTTCTTTCCACCTTTCCACAGGGTATAGTACTTCAGGAACAGACTGCTCTAGCTTATCTAGCTAATTGTGCCCCTCAGGTCCCAGTTCCTGGCAGAAAACCAGCTCCTGTGTGGTGTCCTCTCCATGTGTTGCAGGTCCCTCTAGGGGCCTTCTCTGTATGTGATTTCCATGGACTGCAGCTTCCTTCATGGCACATCCACCTACTCTGGTGTAGAGTCCTCTGTGAGATGTAAGTACTCTTCACCATGGGCTGCAGAGGAATCTCTGCCATTCTCTCCTAAAAAGCTATTCCTGATGCTCTCTTTCTCCATGTCTCTTCCTCCTGCCCTAGGGTACCCTGAATCACATGCAGAAAAGCTTCCTGGCTTCTGCTCCAGAATCAGATGGTCCCAATGAATAAAGCAAGCTGGAAACCTGGGATGACTAGCAAGTGTGGAAGAGCTTAATGAAGGTTCAGTGATTTGAAAGAGAAATGAGTCTGGCTCCCAGATACATGAGGTGTGCTGGATAGGTAACTGAGAACGTGCCTGTGCAAGCCTCTATCTGACCAGCACTCTGTACCCTGCCTTGCAACAAAGACCAGGAATGATGCTGGGCTGGAAAAGGGGCAGAGATACCTGTAATCAGATGCAGACACACAACCAGTATATCTCTCAGCAATCTTCAACTGCAAGGGAGCACAATTACCTACATTTCCATGAAACTTTTCTAAATGAAGGAGAGATTCATAGATATTAGGGG
>VYZU01062490.1:29432-49257 GCA_013401355.1 Ceyx cyanopectus | reverse complement strand
CCACTAAACCATGTTGCTCAGCATCACATCAACATAGAATTTTATATTTTATAGTGCTTATTAAAATATAAAGGACAAATGCAAAAGGAATTGTAAGCTGGTGATGTTACAAAGAGAAATTGTGGTTGGTAGAGGAAATCAGTAACAAAAAAGCAATATTAAGAACTATAATCTTAAGCACATCTCTATGCCCCAGGGCAGCAATCTGCATAGGATCATTCAGGACTTAGAACCTTCTTTTCAAACATCATTCTCATGCTGTCTTGCATCATATGCAAGATACTGCAAGATTCTCTTGATGGACAAACCTCACTACCCACGATTCTCACTGCTTCACTCAATTCTTTATGTCTTAGGAACCAAACGGGAAGTTTGTCTCCACAGGCTACTGAGGGTGGCTTGTTTAATTACCTCTGACCTTAGATAACTCATTAAGTGCCTAAGAAATATCCTCCTGCATACCCACAACATACGTTCCTTCCTGAAACCATGAAACCTGTCCATGAAACTTTGTTGTTTCCAAAGGACTACACTGGAAGTAGGTGTTGTCTGGAGTTTGAGATGTTCTTCACACACTGATAAGTCATTTAGTGAAAGTGTAACCAAGTCTAAGAAACTGAGTCTCCTGCCAACAAAACCAGGGTGTCCTCTGGTCCAGAAGCAGGCAAATGTAGAAGTGCAGGCACTATATGACCGACAGATAGACAAAGGGATTGAGGATTCGTGGGAATTCTCAAGGGTTTGGGGAGTCTCAGAGGCAGACACAGGAAAGGAGGGAGTTCTGGAAGGAAAAGGAGACACAGAGATATGAAAGAGGAAGGGAAGTCAGCCAGACATGGGGAGCATGTAAAAGAAAGACTGGAGGGTGTAGAGAGGAAATCCTAGAAGGAAACCAGAGAAAAAGAAGGGGAGCATGGAAAAGCCTGGGAGGCAGGGAGAGGGAAGTACATTTTCCACATGAAATCTGCACACTGGGGCAATACAATAGGTGCCTGTAATCTCCATGTGGTGGGACACAGGCCTGGAGACGACTGTGCAATATGCCTTAGAGATTTTTCTTACTTTCATTGTTTGCATTGACATTGTTGCCGTTGGAACGGGGAGCTATGTCGGGCAGCTTCTCCACTGAGTGTTTCCTCAAATTCTCCATCGATACAGGTTTAAATGGCTCCCGGCCAACACACACCAGCACGTTGGGGCAGTGAAGCAGAGCCTGCATGCTGTCGATCTAGAAAGAGAAGATCAAGAGGGTCACCATGAGCTGGTAGAGCAGAACTAGGTTTTGCCTTCCAGGTGCAGACGTTTAGATGTCGCCTATAATAAAATAAACATGGTTCTGGAGAACTTCAGGGTCTACCAGACTCCATTGGCAGGTTCTGTTGAAGTATTCTTCTATTGAGACTTGCTGTGTTTTAATCAGATCTCTTAAGATACAGAAGAAACAGGATAGATTGCCTAAGGGAGAAGGTGTATCAGTTATTCCAAGGTTTTATGTATTCTCAGCATAATCAATGTGGTAGTGAGGAAGAAGGTGGAACTGGAGGTCTTCTTGGTTTCCCTTACAGAGAATTATACTCTTTAGTTCTTCCTGTATGGGACAGCAATTATTACCCAGTAAATTCTACATTCCAGGTTGACTATTGGTCCTCTTCCTTCCTCTTCTCAGGAAAGGACAAGAACAGAAATTTCCCCTAATATTAACTCAAATACTGTCTGAAACGTTACCTCAAGCCTTCTAAAAGGATGAGAGGATTCTCTTGCTGCCTGAGAGTGCTTTAGAGTGGCCAACATCTGGCAGCTTTGTGCTGTCAGGGGGTCTCTACAATCCAAAGACGTCCCTTCCTCCTCAGACTGCTACAGTAGGAGAATATCTCTAGAGCTTACAAGGATTCACCAATATGAAGTGACCATGCAGGGGGCTACCAAGTCGTTAGCTATCACCAGTGGTGGGCTGAGCACTATCTTGGCCCATAAAATGCACTCTGACCTCACCGTGTCACTTAATCATCAACCCTTTAACTAGCAACTGAGTATGGAAGAGAACAAATCTCAGAGGAGCTGTGCTGACAGTTTGGCAGTTGTCACACGTGCCTGGCATAACAGTGTGTGAAGAAAGGGCCTCATCCTCTAAGTCTTGCTGTGTAGCAAAGCAGTGAAGAATAAGATCCCTGGGAGAGCCCCAATTCTCAGTCTGTGAAATTGTTTTTTAATCTTTTAGTGAGACCTTTTACTGTGTCCTCATATGAGTATAAAAAATATCAGGGTAAAAAGGAGAAAGATAAAAGGAAAAAAAGGAAGGGAATAAAGAAAAAGAAATATTAAATCCCTTCCAACCTTAATGGAAATCAATCTGCCTTTAAAACCTCCCTAAGTTTAGGAACTATACCTGTTTGCAAAGGACAGTGAAATCTATTTTTTTTGCCCAGGATATTTCCTCACACTGTTCTGTGTCTGTACATAGATACTTCAATCACACTCATCACCAGTGCATTGTGTGTGCAGAAAATAGATGGTGCCAATGACACAGCTTCAGGAATCAATGGAGCTGAGCCAGACAAGTTATTGAATTTATATACATTGCACAAAACAAGTATTGTCATATGGAATACACTTGTGTTATGTGGCTTAAAATTGAATGTTTGTCACGTAGGAACTCTGGCATCATCATCTCCTTATCAGTGTTTCTACTTATAATATGGCTTTTCTTTCTAATATCTTTCAACCTTAATCTCTTTGAATTAATAAGTGTAGCAATTAATCTAAATTTAGAAAACTAGCACTTTATAACACTTCATGGTTAAAACCATTTTGGTAGTTATAAATGCCATTGGATGTTTCCTAACAGGTAAATAAATCATTTTTCTCACATTGATTTCTCACATCTTCTCTTTTGTCAGGGCAGCAAAACGCTGCAGAGTTGGGATGGTAGTTCACCTCAGTTTGCTCAGCACAGAGCTTCCCACACTGGTGCATGAATCCCATCCTCTCAACAACTCGTCACTTCATGGGCCATAGAGTGGTCATCTGTCTTTGAGGCAATCAATATGACATTATTTACTAGCACTAAATGATCTCCAAACAGTAATTTCTTTCTTAGGTGTTTAGCAACTTGCAGCTTGCTCAGTGTGTCCCAGGATAAGGTCTATGAGTTGCTTATCAGTTTTTAATTATATATAATATTAAAAAAGAAATATTTAGAATCATAGAATGGTTTGGGTTGGAAGGGACCCTTAAAGATCTTCTCCTCCAATGCCCCCTGCACTGAGAAGGGCCATCTGCAACTAGAGCAGGTTGCTCAGAGCCCCAGCCAACCTCACCTGGAATGTTTCCAGGGATGGTGCATAAGAGCTCCTTGGAATGATTAGGAGAGATGTAGACATCTAAGCTAAGGCAGATTAACTCCAGCCAACGTGACCACTTGATAATTATCAGGAAGCATCATCTGAGCTGTATATTGAATATCAGTCTCCAGGGTCCAAGCTTCTTTCTGGAAGGCCATATTATTTCAATTAATTGATGCTGTTAATTGCTCTTTTAGGAATACAATTAAAATTAACTTCAGCTGTATAATATCAAATGAAGCATAGTCACAACATAAGTAAAATCAGTAACAGAATATGCTGGGACAAACTTCATAGGTCTGTTCTGAATCAAGGAGACCATCATTGCAGTAAGTATTACGTTATTTTAGAGTCTTCTAAATTTCATGCAGCCAGCAAAAATCCAGAAGTTCAGAGACTGCTGTGGTCTGATCTTTATTGTATTGGATTGGGTTTTTTAAAATTTATTTATACTGAAAATTCCACTTAAACATGAGAAAACTGTGAAGGTGGCCAAATGCTGGAACAGGTTTTTCAGATATGTTGTTGAGTATTCTTGGAGATACCCAAAAACCAGAGGGACACCTGAACAACCTGAATCTAGCTGGACACCTGAACAACTTTCTCTAGTTGACTGTGCTTTGAAAAGAGGGGTTGGATGAGGTTAATTCCAGAGGTATCTTCCAACATCAGTAATAATGTGTTTCCATGATTCTGACATAGAATCAGTAGGAGAGCTGGTTGTATTTTTCATATGTATTTAAAAGCCATCTAGATATGGTGTTTAAGCACATGGTGTAGTTATGGAACTGGTAGAGTTGGATAATGGTTGGAATTTATGATCTTAAAGGTCTTTTCCAACCATAGCTATTCTGTGATGTGTGATTCTGTACTCAGTGGGCTGAAATAGACTCCTGTTAAAGTCTTAGTGTGTAATCTAAGAAAATGAAATTTCTCAATGTTACTGTAAAACCTGACCCAAATCCTACTGTAACCAATGAAGAGAAACTTGTTGACCTCTATAGACTCCAAATCAGGAAGAGCACTATGGAGTCTATGAGTGAAGTTCTGGACCAGAAAACAGAAAATTTAATGCCAAGACTTGCCTCCATTGAAGTAGTTTTACTCAGATCAGTCAACTTCTGGCCCACAAACCACTGTTGTGTCTTAAAGATCAGGTGCTGCCATGTGAAAAAAAAAACCTGCAATTTACTGTACATTAAACTTTTATGAACAGTCTTCCAAGGAAATGTCAACTGTGTCTTTAAGTTTCATTAAAGTCTTTGTACTTCTGACAATAAAATTATGATCTTTTAAAACAGTAAAACTTCTGTTCCTGTGCATACTTCATTATCTCATAACCACAGGAACTCCCTGTCACAGTGGGATATGTCAGGTATGGATTGGTTCAAATTCAGTAAAAATATTTCATTAGACCTTATTCTAAGTCCTACTGGGAAGGCCACCATGTGTGAGGTGCAAAGAAAGGAGATCCTCTTTTCTGATCTATATTTTGGGGGTTGTTTTTTTCTTTTTTTAAGTTTGGGTGCTATCTTTTGGAGGATGGATTGTCTCCATTGATCTATGGATGTTACTGTGGAGTACCTCACGTAAAGGGGCTGTGATCTCAGCAAGGACCTCTAGGTGCTACTGCAACACAGTTAATAATGCCATTGATTTGAAGAAATGTCATTGAAACTGAAGAAAGACAAACAGATCATGTCTAAAATAAGGAATCCATGTAGAATAGCTACCTTCTGGCTCTTCTCAGAGAAGAAGGAACCTTCATAAACCTTACTCACCCCAGAAGCTGAATATAAATAGCAGTTTCTAATGAAGGTAAAAAGTTTGCTTCTCCTTTGCTGGCTACCAGGCAACCAAAGACATTTAAGAAATAGAAAGGCAAACTGGAGAAATAATGCAAGATACAGTTGAGATCACAAGTCCATGAGCTAATCCACCTTCCAAAGCAGTGCAGAGATGCAAGGGAGAAACAGGAAAAGCTTGGAGCAGACATGTTGAAGAAAAGGCTAACGGGCTGAGTTCATTGCCTGTCATGCTGACTCATTGCCTCGTGTGCTCTCTCATTGGTTCCCTTTCTCCTTCCATTCAGATTTACAACTCTTCAGAGTGCTCTTTTGTTTTGTAGTTCTGCTACATTCAATCCAGAGGGATCCGAGCTCTTTACTGGGGTATCTCATTCTAACAATAAAATGGTTTTGTGTTTTATTCATGCAAAGAAGTTGTTTGCCCTTCCCCAGATTTTGCACTGGAGGAATTAGAGAATGGTTCTCCTAGGGAGTGGTTTTTTAGAGTTATGCTAATCTGTTGGTCAGAAGGTGAATCATGGGGTGTTGCCACTCCATGCCCACATTCATATAAGCAAATTAGTGGAAGAAAACAAGGAGGAAGGTGTAGGAAAGTGCATTACTTGACCTCACTTTCTCTAACATCAGCATGGGCAACCTCCTCCACACCCTAGCACAGTGGAACACCCCTTTTCCCAGCTGTGGAGAGGCTGGTTGATGTGGCATGGGTGTGTAGTTGGTAAGCAGCCAGAAGGCTCAGGCTGTCACATCAGAAGGAATGCAGAAGAGCTAATGTTGAACTTAAAGTAGGGAATTATTGCATAAAAATTGATCTAATCCTCTACAAACTGTAGCACC
The DNA here is from genome assembly GCA_013401355.1 of Ceyx cyanopectus. Taxonomy (NCBI): domain Eukaryota; kingdom Metazoa; phylum Chordata; class Aves; order Coraciiformes; family Alcedinidae; genus Ceyx; species Ceyx cyanopectus. Next base: position 43,271 of record VYZU01062490.1, on the reverse strand, counting down.
TGATTAGTCCAGAAGAGACTACACAGCATCCCCTCCATCTCCTACAGCAAATGAAAACTTACATGGTCTCTCACCCATCCAACCAAAATATCAGATCCCAAAGTCGACATAAAGGAAGCAGGAAAGATGCCAGTGTCCCAAGCTCCTGCAATAGTAGGTAATCTACTAAACATAAATTACACTCCTCTACCTTTATTTGATGATTTTATCATGGGAATATGAGTGAGTCCCTTACTCCAGATGCTGAAATGCAGCAATATAAGATGATTTGTCATATCAACACTTCTAAAGTGTTGCACAAGAAAGACATGGACTTGTTGGAGCAGGTCCAGAGGAGGCCACAAAAATTATCTGAGAGCTGGAACCCCTCTGCTGGGAGGCCAAGCTGGGAGAGCTGGGGGTGTTCAGCCTGCAGAGGAGAAGGCTCCAGGGCCTTTCAGTGCTGAAGAGGGGTCTGTAAGAAAGCTGGTGACAGACTTTTTAACAGGGTCTCTTGCAACAGCACAAGGGGTGATGGTTTGACACTAAAAGAGGAAGATTTAGACTAGATATAAAAAATATGTTTTCTTTTTTTTTTTTACATTGTGGGTGGTGAGATCATGGCCCAGGTTACCCAGAGAGGTGGTCAGTGTTTCCAGGTTATCTCTGGAAACACTCCAGATGACTTTGGCTGTGTCTCTGAGCAACCTGCTCTTGTTTCAGTTGACCCTGCTCAGTGCAGGGGGGTTGGACTAGGTGATCTTCAATAGCTCCTTCCAACCCAAAACTTTCTATGATTCTGTGTTTCTAAAAACATCAGCAACTTCCAGAACTTTTCAGACATGTGCTGTCTAGTTTTCTAGTTTGACCACTGTGTAAAGCTGCATGAAAAATGATAGCTTTGGGAGTTGTGATCTGGAAATCAGGCCATGAAGCATTCAAACAGCCAAGTAAAATATGTGTAAGATAGAGGAATAATGTACTGTGCTGCTTTCTCAGCCAGCCACAGGCAAAGATCATGTTTAGCTACTGCATTGCTGGCAGCTTTTTCTGGAGTACTCACAGATGCCTTTTCCCTCTGTGTGACAATTCACAGATGCATAAAGAAAAGGTTCTGAGTTTGGCCCTGGAAATAGTCTGGATGAGCATGTCTTTCAGCAGCCCAGGAGAAATACTACAATCAGAAGTTCAGTGGCCATTGGAAATCATCTGTGTAGCGGCAGAAGAGAAACACTGCATGGAAAAAAAGGAAGGAAGATGAATGACTGGAAAAAAAAAAGCAGAAAAGCTTTTGAGGAACAGGTCAACTAAAAGGAGAAGAAAACTGATTTTCAGCCTGGTTCCATTTGGAAAACCAGATCATACGAAGGGTGTCATCTATGGAGGATTAGTTGGTTCCTGACGATGATGGGAAGATTCCTGAGGATATACACTGAGTGCTGGATTGAGCTGGGGAGGTGCCCACATCACACTGATTTCATATGGAAGCTTTTGATGGCCTTTTCTCTACCCACTCACCCTGTCAGCTCCAAATGAGATCCGAGACTTGGTCAAGTCACAAATCAAAAACTGCTGTTGAGGGTGCACATTTCAGCATAAACGAGAGGAAGGCATTTCTTAGAAAGTTTTTGCTGCAGGTATTTTCTACCTTCTGAGAGGCTGCAATTTGTCATTGAAATCAGAGTCCAGCACCTGCTCCTTTGTCAACAGGTTCATTAAATCTGGTCCATCCAACATCAGGATTTGAAAATCATGAGTCAGATTAACATCCACCCCACTCCAAATTGTTTGTCCTTATCCTTTCCGAGGTCAGGTTTAGCTCAAAAATTGACAAGACTTGAAGAATGCTAAGAATATGGTTCTTGTGATTAGCCTTGTGGTGACTGATTCAGTGGGAAGGGTAGGTTACTGAGTTCAAGCTTTTCCCTGTGACCATAGGTTCTCACTTACTTACTGGTTTTATATGGGGAATAGCTACATCATGGATGAAAAGTTACTCCAGATGGTACCTGTTGGGGGGAAACATAGAATCTTTGAGTGGTAAGGGACATTTAAAGGTCATCTATTCCAAGATCCTTGTACTGAACAAGGACATCTGCAACTAGAGCAGGTTGCTTAGAGCCCTGGCCAACCTCATCTGGAAGGTTTCCAGGGATAGGGCATTACCACCTCCCTGAGCAACCTGAGCCAGGGTCTCACCACCCTCAAAGTGAAAAATATCTTCCTTCTCTCTAGTCTGAATCTCCCCTTTTAGTTTAAAACCATCACCCCTTGTCCTATTGCAACAGACCCGGCTAAGTGGCTGTTCCCTCTAAGAAGAAACACATGTAGCTGAAGCCCATGGTTTGATGGAGAAGGTTTGTTGTTATTTGTTTCAATTTGAAAAGTTTGCAGTTTAAATGTGAATGCCAGAAGGCTGTTTATTTCTACAAATTAGAAGTAACTCCCCTAATGTTAACTGACTTTATTTTAGGAAAGATGTAAGTTGAAAGAGAGCAGGACCTTGCTAAGTGTTGCAGCAGAATCCTTTGACTTCTCTGTTCAGGAAGAAGAAAATCAATGGAAATGTAAAACATCCTCTCTTTTCCTCACCTATTAGTGGAAAAATGTCAAAATTTGCATTTGAAAAATGAAAATTTCCTGTGAAAAAGCTTTTCCTGCCAAAATTCCTTGCAGAAACAGTGATTTCTACTTGAAGTCCTCAAAAAAAATTCACAGTTTTTCCAGGAGAGGGTGGAATTCTGCTATTATTTGTACTCCAGGTAAATGAATAAGTAGAATCATTGTGTTCATAAATATTATTGCATATACTCAATAATATGATTGGAAATGTCTTTGCCCTGGATTAAATTCAAAAGAATTAGAAAGTAATTACACTTTGCTACTTTGTTATTGAAAGAACAAAAGCTCCTCGGGGTAAGGGAATCATTTGCATACGGTATATCTTAGATAAGAAAGTATTAGATTTGGTATATGGTAGATAAGAAAGTGGCTATCACACGGGGTCCATTTAACTACATCTTGTAAGGCACTGGGCCAAATGATTTCAGGGCATCTCAAAGGTTCATAAAACACACCTGGATATGAGTCTTCTCATGGATCAGGTTCATGGAAAGTTTTGCTGAGGTTTACAGATCGCTTGTGTAAATCTCGTTGGAGTCGTTGTGGTTTTGGCATGGAATCAGAGAATATTGAACCTGAAACCTGTGGTTTGTTTTTAGACTATGAGTCATACACATGGTGGGTGGAAAAGTGGTACAGCTCACTCGATAACAACGGTCTGCACCAGATGAGGGGCTGAAATGGGTTACAATCATTCATACCTGAACAGAGCATGAAACCGAGTGTCGTGGTGAATATGTCAACATGGAACCAGAAAATCAACTGTGCTAAAGAGAAAAGTTATCACCTTTCTTCTGTTATTTTCCGTACACACACCATGTTTTAAAACAGCTTATTTGCCTCCGTGTATCCTATTTCCGTGTTACACTTCTATCAGGGCCTTGATGACACCTGTCATTAAGACAGATGAGCTTGGTAAACAACCCAAACATGAGTGGCCTAAAGGATGCCTGTGGGCAGTCGACAGATGTCCTAGAAATGGCTTTATGGATGTGTAAATCTGAGTCAGGAAATATGTCAGACAAGCCTGTTTCCTGGCCTTGCACCCGAAGGTCACTGTAACGCAGTCATTATCATCAGGAATGATTTAGTAATAATAGTTAGGCCAATACCTTTATTAATAACAGCTAAAAATAAAAGTTGTGTCTTTACTGCTAAATTAAACAATTCTGGATCCAGGGCACTGGAACAGAATTGCCTGTACTGATAAATTGTTCGAATGCTCTTTCTACATGGTCTGCAATTCCTGGGCAGATGTAGGTGTTAACATATGCCAGGGACCTTTCCTAAGAAGTAACTTGAATGTGGCCACACAATTTTAGAGGCTGTGGGAATTAGACCCTCTTTTGGAAGCTGCATGGTGTGAGTATTTATAGATAGTGCCATTTGATGCCCGGGTCAGAGCATGTAACTGTAATCATCAAGTACCAGTAGCTGTGATAAGGGTTCTGTCTACAATAATATCTCCAGCCCATGGTGCTACATCTGGCTGAGGAAGCCTGCAGGTTGCTGGAGACTGGGAAGATCCACTGGGGAAGGAATCACTTCATATATGTCCTTCTGTCATTCCCCAAGACTGCTAAACTCGACCACTTCCAAAGATGGCTTGATTTGACCCAGAATGGTTAGCCTTGCCACAGCACCTAGTTTGTCTCATTCAAACTCCACACAAACACAGAAGAAAAATGAGGGACCTTACCCCAAGGTGCTTCTAATAACTAATCCTTTACAGTCTCTAGTTAGTGGTGCCTGAGGAAGCATTCCTGAACTCACGATCGCTCCCCTGATTATTAACTCACACAGCAATTCTCTGATGCCTCGAGGAAAATTAGTTGCATACAGTGCTCATTCTGCAGCCTTTGCTCTTGTAGAGTCTAAGGCAAAAGACACTTTTTCTGGTGATCTGCTCTGCCATTCTGCATAACAGACTGGATCAGATTCACTCATTAAATATAACAACTTATGGTCGAGTGTGTCCAAGCAAAAAAAAAAACCCCAAACATCCAAGTCTTGGCCAGGCTCCAAGAAACATAAAACTAGCCACATCACTTGGAAAACTCTTTTGACAGTTGAACAGATCCCATTTGAGAAGCTCATGGTAATTGCCACCCATATCCAGAAACTATGTAGACTATTTGCCATAGCACAATGTGGTTTCAAAGGCCATACGAGAAGGAGTCTTGGACTTTAAGGAAGAAATTGATTTTTTGGTATTGTTACAATATAAGACAGTAAAAGGAAGGCCTAGTGATTCAAGAGTAAGTGCAGAAATCAGGACATCTGTGACTAGACACATAGTCATGTTACTGGGTTCCTGTGACTTAAAGAAGTCTTAATGACTCTTCAGCTGGTGGACCCTGGATAATTGCCATTTGTCAGGGAAATCCTCTGTTGCTGTGCAGTCTCTGCCACGTAATCCTACACGTCATTTCGTGTAGTTTAATTGTCTGTGAGGATTTCTGGCTTTTCTATGATCTCTGTCTACCCCTTTGCTCCTAGAGACATTCTTCCCTCTCCAGAGGTAGGTGGTAGGGATCTGCACATAGGTGCACTCATGTAATTTAGACCATGGAGAAAGAAAATCGACTATATTGTTTAAGAACTTCCCAGAACAGATAAGAAAGCAATCTGATGGATAAAATAACCTACAAATCACAGTCTACTTTTTTTTTTTTTTTCATTAAGATACCTGCTCTTAGTAGAACACCTGTTTCTTTTTTATTTTAGGACTGATGCCTTCAGTTAAAACTCAGAAAGAAGCAATTTGTCAACTGTCTCATCAGCCCAGTGGTCTTCAGATGCAGAGTCCCATGATTTATGTTTACTAATACTTAAATATCTGTAGTACTTTAAAACAAGTGTATGAAAACTTGGACCTGAGTTAGTTTTAGGTGTCTAGTTTGAATCATTCTTCTGATTTTCTACAGTTAATGAAGAGAGGCCAACAGGGAAAATAATCCCTCATCCTAAATGCCTAGTAAGATGATCAGCTTTAGATGAATTAAGTCTAGACCTGTCTGTCATTTAGTGCACAAACTTGCACAAATAAAGTTTCACTGGCAAGTTAATGACATGTCAGTGTTAACCTAAATAACAGATCTCTCTATTTGGACAACACTTCCAGTTAATTGCCTGGAAGAACAGAACTAGTGGCTTGAGCTGAAAAGTACTAAATGATTTTCAATTTTTACTTACTGAAAATTTGACTGATTTTTCTAAGCCAACTAAATTTCTCTCCAGTCCCATAGTCATCAAATTACTAGTTTGATTTAGAAACTAGCAACAAAAATCATGGCTAGTTTGGGAAGAGGCCATCTTGGCCTGATGAAATCAGTGCCCATATACTTAAACACCTATTCATTTCTCTGGGACTAGCTCTTCCTTCCTAGCAGGCAGCTAGTTTACTGAAAACTTTTGTGAAGTAGGCAGACTATAAAAGGAAGAAAACACTTATTTCTGCTTTTCCAAATCAATACTACAGGAAAGAAGCACAAAACAAGCCTATTTCATATGTATCTAAGTTTATACCCACAAAAAGGTATAACAGAACTCCAAAGATTTGTCATTTTTAAGCGTTCTAGTTTTACTCAATATTAAAACAGGGCCACTGGACAGTATTTGCCAACCATACATTGTGTTGAAGAGGTGATTTAATGTAAGATTCAAGTTTAGATCTGGAGTTACAGCAGTAGAATAAAAACCAAGAAGAAATTGATTGAGCAACACTCGCAGGTCTATGAATAGCACTGTCATTGATGGAAGAGATCGATTCACCTGTAGGGGAGATTTTTTTGTGTTCAGTTTGCAAGAGCTCAAGAGAAAACTGGCATCAAAAGAGACTCTGTGAAACTACTATTAAATTCTGTGAATACTGTTATTCCAATACAATCAACCAGTAGTCCTGATGCATTGCTTAGGAATGAGTGTTAGTACTTTCAGCTAATCTGTAAATTCGCAGGAATAAATGTCAAAAGTTACTGTTCCCCTCAGTGCTAGCCCTCTTAAGAAGTAATGGCTTCTGTAATAGGTGTTGCAAAACATTTACGTAGACGTGTCATAAAAGAAGCTCACATAAGTATTAAAAGATAATTTGAATTATTATTCAAAGAGAATAATATGAGAGACAAAGAGATAGCCCAAAAGAATGAAGCATCCAGACACCTTTGAATAGTCATGGAAGAATGGAGGTTTGTTTTCACTGTCTCCCCATAAGCTAAAGGATTTGCATCACAGGGAATGGAAATGCTGACGTGATAACACCCAATAGGATAACTGACAGGCACCAGGTATCAGAGATACTTGCCTTCTTCCCATCAGCAGTGTAGAGCTTCTTCACTGGGAATTGCAGGATCTCTGAAATCTCATCCAGGAGTGTTTTGAAACTCCTGGCATTTCTGCGGTTCAAGATAATTGAGCGTCGAAAACCACTTTCTCCATTCTTAACTAGAGTGATTTTCTTGGGTATTCTGGGGCCATGCTGAGTGAAAGGTGTGGAATAATCTTCAAGCTTGCCCTCCTGAACTATTCTTCTCACAGTACTGGAGGGACGACCATATCGTGGAGGGACTGGCCTGGGTCCCCCAGAAGTAATGGCAATAGGCTTGACATATTTTTTGTCAGAGCAAAGGTACCATCCACCATCCTCCAGCTGGTCCAGCTCACTGATGCAATGTATTCCTCGTGGAGTGGTGATGGTCCGTACCCCAAATGGCAGTGGCACCCGATGAGAGAGGTCATCCATGAGTGCATTGAAGCTCTTGAAGCTTCGCTGGTTGATGGCCATCTTGACTCCTGCAAATTGAGGATCTCCACTCTTGAAGAAGGTTATTTTTTTGGCTGGAGCTACCCTGGTGACAGTGCTTGTCCGAGCCAGGGAGGGAAGGGGCTGCTCATAGTTGTAGGAGCTGTTGGTTGACACGTCGTCAGCAGGCACCTGAGTCATCCCTCTGGCTTAAAGTTAACTACAAGAGAAGCAAAAACAGAGTAGGGTTTGAGTCGTGTAGAATTAGCAGCTGACCAGCAGGGAGGCAAAGTTTGTTTTCCTCACAACAGTTTTACCACCTATGATTGTACCAACATGGAGTTATGTGGACAGGCACCAGTAGGAACAAGGGAACAGATCTATGCTCCTCACAGCTAAACCATCCTTGTCCTGCAAATGCCAGTGAGAATGGGATCAGTGTTAGTCACCCCCGAGGCACAAAAAGCATGAGTCAGACCCCAAGCAAAACCCACAAAACTGATATTTGTGTACTGATGTCCTTTTGAGTTTTGTGTCTTCCTTGCTTATATTTTTGAGGTTTTCTCTGAAGCAGAGACAGTTATTATATTGATTTCATTTTCACAAGCAGAGCACCGAAATTCTCTTGTAACCCTTTAACGCCATGAACTTGCTCATCGCTAAAACCAAGCAAAAACTGAAATTCATGTAGCACACAACCAGCCCTGTGTCCTGAGGGGCAGGGGACCCTGATTTCAGAGCAGCTTTACATGGTCATGCCATAGCGTGCTGAAGTGTGGCTGAAAATCCATGGCAGTTATGTAAACGAATAACAGTAAGAAATATCACAAGACCTCAGAGAGAACTACAGAAGTTGACTCTGCTAAACAGTGGGGCAACTTGAAATCAGCCTGCTAAGTGTAGGTGTGAGGAGAATGCCCAATTTGTGCAGGTGTCCTTCTTTTTTAAAGTCAAGCTGACTTTGGTGGTTGAATTTTGGTGGTTGAACTTCATCTTTTGGAATACAAATGCTTTTAATGTCTTTGCCGTGATAGAGACAAGTGAAAAAGAGACTGGACTTTACTCTTTCTTGCTTGCCCTTATCAAATAGGAAGTCAATCACTAAAAAATTCAAGATCCCAATGGAATGAAAATACAATGCCAACAGAGAAGACACTAGTTATGGGGAAAAAAAAACCTAAAAACAACAAAACAAAAACAAACAAAACTCCCACAATATTTACAGCTGCTGTAATGAGTACAACAAACTTTCATGAATATGGAGAGTGATTCCAAAGTTCTCTTTAGTTCATTATTCAAACTTAAACAGAGGCTCTCAAAATGGCATTTAGAGAGGTTATCTTGTGATCAGAAGTTACATGATAAGCAGCAAACCATTGGAATTGTCAGTAAGGAATCCAGCAGCTTGCCTTGTACCTTACAGAAGGTGGTTCTGGCTTCAAGCACCTACATCTAATTTATTTCCCAAATTATGTTCTTAGTTGGCTACAGTACTCTATGGCAACTTTAAATAAAAATCTCTTAAAAGAAATTAGTTTAGTGTTCACAAATGAGTTACAAAACAAATATATTTCTAATGACATGTTTCCTCCTAGTTACACTTTTTGCAGCAGCTGAATAAAGTTCTAGTTTCAACAAAAGAGTCATGCTACTCACAAATTATTCTTTGGAGGACCAGTTTGGTGACCACTGTAATTAATGGGAATTTTGTCTTTGATTGCAGGGGTGCAGCATTCAAAAAACTATAAATGCTGATTTTCTCCACCGTTTAGAACAAAACCATTATTTTCTTACTGTGCTACTCTCAAGTGAAATATCTGTACACTTTGTACTACAGCAAATTCATTCCTGCAATAAATGGAAGTTTAACCTCAGCTAGGTGAGAAGAGACATTAGGCACTTGAAAGATTTTTTTTTTTGACAAATCTCTGTTTTTTTATGTCCATGTACACTGACAAACTTTTCTGTGTGATTTATTCTTTCCACGCACCAAGCAATTATTCACTTATTTATTTCCCAGTTAAAGGTCAATCCATCACTCTATCTTCCATGGAAAAAACAAATAATTAAAAAATCTCATTTCTCTATTTTTCAACAGCTTTTAGAAAGGTGGCTTTAACTTTTCCTCCACGAGTCCCACACTGCAGCTTTCAGACACCAGCAGCATAATTTCCAAACAAACTCATTATCCAAATTGTAGTCCCAGGACCAATGGTAGTCCACAGTATACTGGCTGCACTCCCAGAAATCTAAACTGCTTCCCAAGGATTTATTCTACTTTTTTTTTTTTTTCCAAGCTCTTAAATCATACTGAAACAGAGACCAAAAAATAAAATAAAATAAAGGATAAATCGTAACATACTTTTCAAACACTAAAGAACATTGCCCCTTAAGTTTTGAGTGATAGAACTGTCAACCCACCCAAACCTAGAGGGTCTATCAGGTCTGCTTTTATAAAACAGGATATAATGTGAAGAAAGAACCTTCCACAAAAACCTTGCATTAAATATAAACAATTCCCACAGGGACAAGTTTTGGATTGTCCATCTGAAGTTTTAGAATAGAAAGGGGATTCTACTGTAGTTTTGTCAAGGCAACAAAAATGGTCATCTTGTCTAAATGCATTTTTTAATAGATAGGTAAGAGAGGAGTCTCACTGCATATTTTTGTACTTACGTTGAAATATTTCATGCCTCTTGCTCAAGATGACTCTTCCTTATAGAATATCCAATAGGTTAAAAATACATCAATTAAATACTTTAAATAAATAAATAAGAAAAAGAAACAGCCACCACAGCCAGCCAACCACCTCCAGGATCTCATGAGCTGGGCAATGCAGGGAAAAGCATTAACTGGTGACGTGCTGTCAATCAAACTGTCCTCAAAATGACTGAGCACAGCTTGGGGGGTTAATCAGGTCTGTGTTGCTAAGGATAGAAAGAAAAGCTACCTAAGCTGCTGGAGAAGGCTCTCAAATCCACTGGGGCTTTAGGCANTTTTCTTATTGTTCTGGGGCTTGGGAGAGAGCAGCTTTTGATTTGGGTTTGTTTTGGCATTTTTATTGAAATAATTTACTGTTTTTTCTTTATTTGGATCCACACTGGTTTGAAACAAGTCAATCTTTCAAGCACAGCAGTCCTGATTGTATTTCCAGCTACAGCTTTCAATGCAAAGGATTACACTGTGCTTAACCTAGNACGGTTCGCCCAATCCTTCTCCTGCTTGTGCCCATGGAACTCAGGTATAAATCTGACTCAGTGGCACTCCTCTCAAATCATACCAGTATAAATGAGAATGCAGTCCAGGCCAAAGAGCTAATATTTTCCTCTTGCAAAAAGTCCTGCAAAGATCTGGAAAACCTTCCTGAGACACTTCACTCACCAACCCTCCTGCTCAGCAACAATCCTTTGGAATCAGATTTATTGTTTGGATAACTCCAGGGAAATCAGTGGTTATAGACTAAATATGAGGGTAATACTTAAGGATTTGTGCATGTTTTGTTACTTCTCAGCCCTGGCAGATACCAAAGTCAGAGTCTCAGATGAATGTTTGAAGGCAGGATCACTTAGATTTGAGCATAAAATAAGGATAGCCAAGTACCCTGTGAATGACAGATAATGGGAACTTACTTTTCTTTCATAATTTACTTGTGAGAGCCTTTCTGTTTTCTCTCACACCTCCTCTTTGTGAAGGAAACATACACACATGACAATAAATATGGATAAAAAATGTTAAGTTGTATATCAGTACAAAATCAGTGGGAAACCTCATTTTTCTATGCACTGNTATTAAGTGCTTTACTTCAGAGAGACCAGAATCATAAAGGGCTTATATTGGAAGGACAGGAATTTGGAATCCTGGAAGAACAAGTTCAGCAAGTTTTACATCTCAGATCTCATCATCTTCAAGATCAGGTTGGATAGGACTACTGCTGTAGTTGCAGATGTCCTTGCTCACTGCAGGGAGGTTGGCCTAGATGTTCTTTAAAGGTCCCTTCCAACCACAAGCATGATTTTATGAGTCTATCCTTAACATGCATCTTCCAAACATAAGGTTAGTGTTAGAGACATTACATGGTCCTTCTTATATATAGCATTGCTTTTCCACCTGTGGACAGCACACCTCTCAGTGTCCAGAGACCATTCCTGTGGGATCCCTAACCAAGAACAACAAGGTCATCTCAGGTATGTCTCCACAAAGTGCCTAAATCAAGGCAGGGGAGTTGACAGAGAACTTCACTCAATGAATTCAGCACCAGGTTTATAACCACTATTTGAGAGACAGGAAGGTTTTAATGAGGAGCTTCCAGACTTAAGTACTTTAGACAAGAGTCTACCCTGTCCAACACCAGCAGTTCCAATAGTTAATCCCACTTAGTGACAAACATCTGTGCCTTTTCTCTAGGCTTAATATACCTAGTGCCTATTTTTGTGTGGCTTTTGTTGATAAATTAGTGTGCAGACTTTTACTGGAAGATTCTCTCCCTGTACAAATAATTGTACCTTCCACTTTTACAAAAACATTTCTTTCAGACAGAAGAAAAATTTGCATGTCACCATTAACATTTGGAATGGGGCTGTCTGAAAAATCCAGGTGTGCAGAGTAGAAAAATCATGAACAAGACTATTTTATTTGAGAGTTTTCCCAGAAAAGGTGGGAGTTTCTGGCAAGAAACATGAATCATTGTTTTGTAACATGTAACCATGTTTCTCTGAAAAGACTCGTTTCAATTTGCTCTGTGCCCTTTTTTTTTTTGAGAAAGAAAAATATTTTTTAAATGTCAAAGTGATCCTATTAACAAAGAGTATTTATGCTCTGACCAAGCCAAAGTGTTGTATGGAAAAGGACAAAAGTTGAGATGTTTGATTCACAAAAAGAGAAAAGAGATTGAACTGGAAGGCAGTGTATCCATCTGCCTGTGATTATATAAAAATTCTCTGCCAACAAAACAGGTAGATTGTGTATTTTGCACTCACTGTATTTGTTACTTAGAATTACTTGAAAAAGATTGTCAGCCTTTGTAGGGCTTGAACTTTTTCATCGTCTGCAAAAGAGGTTTCTGAGACCTGACAGTGTCATTCTGTTCCATGATTGAATGAGCTGAAAATATAGCACTCTTCTTCACCCTGGTCCTCCTCAGAGCTGGTGTTAAATATGAGCAAAACCATTTCTTGGTAGGGAAATCAATGATGATCCATTTTTTTCTGTGATCTGGTAGAATACTCCACCTCGAATCAATCATTCTTAGCTCTTCCCCTTTGTGATCACTGAATCCCCTTGTAATAAAACTAAATGTTATACATATATATGTAAAATATACTTAAAATATGAGTCAGAGTTTAGTAAAAAAGGTTTTTTCTTATTGTTCTGGGGCTTGGGAGAGAGCAGCTTTTGATTTGGGTTTGTTTTGGCATTTTTATTGAAATAATTTACTGTTTTTTCTTTATTTGGATCCACACTGGTTTGAAACAAGTCAATCTTTCAAGCACAGCAGTCCTGGTTGTATTTCCAGCTACAGCTTTCAATGCAAAGGATTACACTGTGCTTAACCTAGGTAATCAAGAAGCCCAGATTTCTGGAGGATAAGAATTAGTCTCAGGGATCAGATTCACCTACAGCAAATCTCCCTCCTATTCTAGATACATTATCTAATTAGGTTTTCAGCCATCAACCACAGTTGCAAGAATACCCTGTGAAACCGCTAAAAAAAGATGAGGGTTTTTTAGAAGACCAAATGTCATGGTACCAGTAGCTGTTCAGATAATAGGGAGTGAGCCACAAAGATCTCACTGTGGTATTGGGACCTCAGACCAGACAGAACTTAAGAGGTTGGGTCCTCAGCTCTATACTATGACTTTGTTCAAATTACTGCCTTATGAGATTTTTTTCCTGCTCAAGAGGAAACATGAGGATGGTTGGACTGGATGATCTTGAAGGTCTCTTCCTACCAAAGACATTCAGTGATTCTGTACGTGAGAATAACATAATAAAACATGTTGGACATCAGCTGGAACTTGTATTATGTTCTGTTGGTGAGCAGAAAGAGATGGAGACATGGCAGTGACCATTCGTTATTCCTTCCCCTACCTATCCTGTTGTCTCCCATCAAACAGTATTCCCAGTTCTTCAATACAATCATACTCTGACAGCTCCTCTGGGATGCTGTTAACACAATCCATGGTGAAAATAGACATTATTCCACTTAAGAGAGCAGAGAAACCCCTTTTTAAAAAAACAAACAAACACAGAAAGAAAAAAACCACAAAAACAAAAACCAGAAAGAGGTTTTCTTTTACTAAAGAAATGTAGGGCTTGTCTTTCACAGAATCACAGAATCCCAGCATGGTAGGGGTTGGAAGGAACCTCTGGAGATCATTGAGTCCCCTGCTAAAGCAAGTCCACCTAGAGCAGGTTGCACAGGATCACATTGTCCAGGTGGGTTTTGAAAGTTCCAGGTGGGCTTTGAAAGTCTCCAGAGAAGAAGACTCCACAACCTC
>VYZU01062490.1:0-29343 GCA_013401355.1 Ceyx cyanopectus | reverse complement strand
CCTTCCACTTTTACAAAAACATTTCTTCCAGACAGAAGAAAAATTTGCATGTCACCATTAACATTTGGAATGGGGCTGTCTGAAAAATCCAGGTGTGCAGAGTAGAAAAATCATGAACAAGACTATTTTATTTGAGAGTTTTCCCAGAAAAGGTGGGAGTTTCTGGCAAGAAACATGAATCATTGTTTTGTAACATGTAACCATGTTTCTCTGAAAAGACTCGTTTCAATTTGCTCTGTGCCCTTTTTTTTTTTGAGAAAGAAAAATATTTTTTAAATGTCAAAGTGATCCTATTAACAAAGAGTATTTATGCTCTGACCAAGCCAAAGTGTTGTATGGAAAAGGACAAAAGTTGAGATGTTTGATTCACAAAAAGAGAAAAGAGATTGAACTGGAAGGCAGTGTATCCATCTGCCTGTGATTATATAAAAATTCTCTGCCAACAAAACAGGTAGATTGTGTATTTTGCACTCACTGTATTTGTTACTTAGAATTACTTGAAAAAGATTGTCAGCCTTTGTAGGGCTTGAACTTTTTCATCGTCTGCAAAAGAGGTTTCTGAGACCTGACAGTGTCATTCTGTTCCATGATTGAATGAGCTGAAAATATAGCACTCTTCTTCACCCTGGTCCTCCTCAGAGCTGGTGTTAAATATGAGCAAAACCATTTCTTGGTAGGGAAATCAATGATGATCCATTTTTTTCTGTGATCTGGTAGAATACTCCACCTCGAATCAATCATTCTTAGCTCTTCCCCTTTGTGATCACTGAATCCCCTTGTAATAAAACTAAATGTTATACATATATATGTAAAATATACTTAAAATATGAGTCAGAGTTTAGTAAAAAAGGTTTTTTCTTATTGTTCTGGGGCTTGGGAGAGAGCAGCTTTTGATTTGGGTTTGTTTTGGCATTTTTATTGAAATAATTTACTGTTTTTTCTTTATTTGGATCCACACTGGTTTGAAACAAGTCAATCTTTCAAGCACAGCAGTCCTGGTTGTATTTCCAGCTACAGCTTTCAATGCAAAGGATTACACTGTGCTTAACCTAGGTAATCAAGAAGCCCAGATTTCTGGAGGATAAGAATTAGTCTCAGGGATCAGATTCACCTACAGCAAATCTCCCTCCTATTCTAGATACATTATCTAATTAGGTTTTCAGCCATCAACCACAGTTGCAAGAATACCCTGTGAAACTGCTAAAAAAAGATGAGGGTTTTTTAGAAGACCAAATGTCATGGTACCAGTAGCTGTTCAGATAATAGGGAGTGAGCCACAAAGATCTCACTGTGGTATTGGGACCTCAGACCAGACAGAACTTAAGAGGTTGGGTCCTCAGCTCTATACTATGACTTTGTTCAAATTACTGCCTTATGAGATTTTTTTCCTGCTCAAGAGGAAACATGAGGATGGTTGGACTGGATGATCTTGAAGGTCTCTTCCTACCAAAGACATTCAGTGATTCTGTACGTGAGAATAACATAATAAAACATGTTGGACATCAGCTGGAACTTGTATTATGTTCTGTTGGTGAGCAGAAAGAGATGGAGACATGGCAGTGACCATTCGTTATTCCTTCCCCTACCTATCCTGTTGTCTCCCATCAAACAGTATTCCCAGTTCTTCAATACAATCATACTCTGACAGCTCCTCTGGGATGCTGTTAACACAATCCATGGTGAAAATAGACATTATTCCACTTAAGAGAGCAGAGAAACCCCTTTTTAAAAAAACAAACAAACACAGAAAGAAAAAAACCACAAAAACAAAAACCAGAAAGAGGTTTTCTTTTACTAAAGAAATGTAGGGCTTGTCTTTCACAGAATCACAGAATCCCAGCATGGTAGGGGTTGGAAGGAACCTCTGGAGATCATTGAGTCCCCTGCTAAAGCAAGTCCACCTAGAGCAGGTTGCACAGGATCACATTGTCCAGGTGGGTTTTGAAAGTTCCAGGTGGGCTTTGAAAGTCTCCAGAGAAGAAGACTCCACAACCTCTCTGGGCAGCCTGGCCCTGAGAGAGGAGAATCTCCCCTGACTTCAGTGCAGCCAAGCTTCCTAAAATGAAACCAAAGGCAGAGATGCCACTTCTACCTCATTCTGTCCAACACCCAGTTGCCATCTATTGAAGTAACAATGCGGTGACAAAGCCACTATGACATGTCTTTGCAAGTCTCTGACAGTAACAGTTGCATCTGGGTGTTTCAGACTGCACCCAGGTCAGCTCCAGCAACAGATCAGAAGCATCCCTAGCAGCTGGGGACAATGCTTTTGTTCATTAGGTTGTTTCTAGTGCCATATTCAGGCATTTCATAAGAAGATTGCTGTTTTAAAGATCCACGTGTCTAAGTGACCTGCACTGCTCTTTGCTCACATTTCTGGCAATATTGGGAGAAACTAACTTTGCATTTCCTTTTCAGGTGAGATTGAAGCTTTATGTCCAAGCTGATCTCTGTGCCAGGAAACTGTTAAACAGAGATGCTATTTATCACATAGATAAATAGATAGATAGAACTGACACAGCCCATTACATGAAAAGAATAAGGTCACAAGAACATATCACAGGGACTCAGCATGGGTTGGGCCAGGTGTTATCAGTCCTTTTGTCTCCTCATAAAGACATGTGTGGTATTCATGTCCCTTGAGTATGTGATCACAGCCACACAAAGTGGCTTCTCTACCTCCCATCTCATACTGGAGCTGTTTCCATTTCCAAGGAGGACATAGAAGTTCAGACACAGAAGTTTTATAGACAACCAGTTGAGATTTCCTAGGCTGGATAACTCATAATCACCACCACCCCAACCCCACCCCCCAGCAAGCCAAGATTTGCTTCCTCATCTTCCTGTCTAGAAAGACTCTGAGCAAATCTGATTATTGTCCCCAAATCCTGAGCATCCAGGAAAGGACTAGAGTGAGCACTGAAGAACTAGGAAAATGCACAAAACCCAGAACCTGAGGCAAGGCATGCCTAAAAAGTGGTACTCAGGAGCCAATTACCACTGAGAAGTGAGCCAAAAAAGTGACCACGAGCTTTGAAGAGGTTTCACTCCATAACTGGATCTTGACTTGGCAGCTAAAGGCTACATGTGAAACTCACCGTAGGTTTCAGCTACTGAAGGTGTTGGAAGCTTTTATTTCCCAGTATCCTTGCAAGCCCACACCAACTTATTTTCCTCACGACAGTGCCCAACTCTGCAAACATACAAGAGCTTCATCTCACACATCTCCTGAGTCCAATATGAAGCTATTGACAGACACGTGCAAAAAAACAACCACTTCATCCTAGTCTCCATCTGCCACAAGGCACAGGTTCTGTTCCTCCACACCACCACCATTTCCCTATTTTAGATTCCCAACAAAACACTTGAGATTATTAAACCTTTGATATGTGACATTTGCTTTTTTTTTTTAACTATGAGTGCCATTTTTCTGACCATTTCTAACCTTTCTATGCTGTTTTATAACATTTCTCTCTACTCTCTGAGGCCCTGAGTTCCTCCTAAATTAGTATCAATTTTGGTTTTCATTAATGTGTTGGGGTTTTTTCACTCTGAAAAGAATTATTTCAAAGGATATTAAACCAAATCATATCCTTCCACATTTCAACATGTACACTCTTTGTCTCTCACTTTTTCAATATGTTTATTACTGAATCTGTGGGCAGCTTTTATTCATCCAACAAAGTATCTTCTACAGCCCTTTGAAATAACTTTCCAAGCCAAATTAAGCACTGTAAGCAACCTGAAAAACAGCAGAAGTAGGCAAGTTTCTCTGGCACCATGTATTTATTTGGTCTTTTGTCTAGAATTCTTGTGCCATACAGCTGTGTACTTATTTCTGCCTTGACATTTGTTCCATTGTATTAGAAGACACAATGTTTCACCTGGAGTGACTCTCTCCTTTTGGCTTTGAGTAGTAGGGGGAAAAAAAATAAAAATCAAGGGTATTATCCCATCCATTTATCTTATATTCATCCTAGTTAACACCAGTTGCCTTTGGGAAGTGGTATAGTTGGTTTCTCAATTCATTCTCTGATGTCCAACATGCCAACATTGTCAGCAAAGCTGATCTGTGTGCTTTCCAATTTTTTTCAAGGATTCCTCCACTTGTTCTTTATCAGTTATACATATCTTTTTTATAGTGACTTCCTTCCTCATTTAGATCCTGTCCAAACTACTCTCCTATAGTTTTACTTCTTTAGGGGATAATTTTTTTGTTAAAGGGTTCAATAACTCAGCCAGTTTTGAATCATTGTCCTTTTTCATATATTAATGGTCCTGCTTTTTCCGCTACTTTTGCTTTACCCCCAAGATTTACATCCTTCCAGTTTTCTTTATTCTTGATTTTAATTCATGCCAGCAGAACTTTGACCTCTCATCAAGGGTAGCATTGCTAATACTGGTTCCCTGGCCAAAGTCTAAATTCAGTGATTTCTGTGATTTTTGCTTGCCTACACTTTTGACACAACAAGCTGTTCCTTCTTTTCCCCATGTACTGAATCTCAATACCAGATTCTCAGATCAGAGCAGCCAGCAGGACTCATTGGAGCTCACAAACACCTTCTTGACAAACACCTGCTCTTTTCACCAGCTCAATGACAATGATGGATATTTCCTCCTCACATGCTCCTTCCATGATGTGTTGGAGAAATTCTGGAAGAACAAAGTGTTGTGGTGATGTTCCACCACTGCTCAACCCAAAGCAGCATCTGAGAGATCATGTGCAACCAGGGAGCAAGAGTCAGCCAGTGCTTGAGCACTGTGCAACAAATGCATCCTATCTGAGTAGGACACTTTAGCCTTGACATGGATATCTGTGATGTCTGTCCTTGAGAGAGTTACTCCAGCCTTCCTCCTAAGTCACCAGAAAAATACGGTGTATTTCAGTCTGAGTTAATCTCATCTCAAACTGGATGTCTCAGATGAACTCTATCTTAAAGCTATTGCTTTGCTCCACTGTCTGGACAAGCAGCTCAAGGTGATGAACACAGATGGTGACAATAAGGATGTTTTATCAGATGTTTATCATTCCTTGTGTCCTGGCTCTAAATTGACAGAAATGAACACTTGAAATGATAGCAAAGAAGAGAGAAGAGGGGGATTCTCTTTGGCTGATCATGACTCTTCAAAGAACATTATTTAAAAAAATTTTGAAAAGCCTGGATGGAAAAGAATTACCAGAAATGAATACCTGAAATACTGAGGAGAAGAAAAAAAGTGCTACATTTTCTCCTGTGCTAATCCTTCCAAGAGCATTCCTTTGATAATTTTTAGAGATGAAAAGGTAAAAAAAATATTTTAAGTTAAATGAAAAATTTTGCTTCACATTATTTTTCCTTTTACATATTCAAGAAGCTGTTTGTTTTGTTGCTTTGGAGTAGTTTGTTTGGGGTTTTTTTTAAGAAAAAATAGAAATTTCACATTGAAAAAGTCAAAACTTAATGAACAGAATGGTTTGGCTCCTTCAGAAGACTCCATATTTGAACTTGACATTAAAAAGAGCTAAAAAAGCCACCTCCTGCCACTTTTCATCTTGAGCTGCAGCTGAAATCCAGCTCTCTTCCATAGCTCCAACACACCCCATGCTCACCAGCCTCAGTCTGCTTTGTGAGAGACTGGCCACCTTATGCTGCCTGCCCTCCACACCTCTACATGCCCCAGTGCTTCCTTATCCTCCTCTCTCCTGTTGACATCATGCTCCCTGTGATGTCAGCTGGTGACATCATCCTCCACATTCATAGTGTAACTCCACTGCTGCATCTCTCCTATCCTTCCTCTGAGATCTTTGGCAGGCATGGGTCTGCCAACACTTTTATCGTGGTTAAAAGAACACCTCCTTATCTTTCACCACAAGCTCCTCCTTGCTGTGAATAACCCACACTCCTATTCCACTCAAACTCAGAAATCTCCTCGTCGTGCTCAACACCTACATCTCACACACACACTTGTATCTGGGTTGTTGCCAAGCCCTACAGATTCTTGACTGTAATCTCTCCAAAATCTCCTGCCATCCCTTCCTGCTGAAACACTGATCTGTTTCTGAGTTAGCTTATCTCAGCCTTTATAAACTTTACCAGCTTTCATAACATTATGCAAGGTCTGTTCAAACTCCTGCCTAGAAAATTCTTTGCTGCTGCAATCTAGTGGTTCCCCTCTGGTTTTCCATGTTTTCACACCTTACCAACCTCAGCAGCTCTGCAGATCTTAACTTCTCTTTTCTTGTTCCTGACTCTCGTGAAGATTACCAGGGTTGATCAATTCAGCTCACACCTTGCACTCCAGGGAGCAGAAAATGTTTGGACACTATAGTAATAGGTGACCTGAGCAAGCATAGGGAGAGATGTAGTCCTCCTTGCTGCTGTGCACCTCCCTTCTCTGGTCTCATACCCATCCTAAACTCACAGGTCTTCTAAACCATGTAGGAGTTAATGCAAACCTTATGAAACTCTGCAGTCATCACTCAACTCTTCATCCCCAACATTTCCCAGCCTACATCTGATCCTGACCTGGACTCCGATGTGAACACTGTCCCATTTGTCCTGTCTCTCACTCAAAGGCAGATGTGATAAGAAATAGCAAGATTATTTATTAAGAGGCTTTGCATGACTTTGAGGAAGCTTAAAGTGATAGTGTGTTGAAATGGGTAAATGAACACCCTACAAAAAGGGAATGGGACTGGAAAAGTACTGCAAAACATGCCCAGGATTATTTATGATGACTTCTTTTCCCATGGATTGGACAAGTGCCACTTTTTCTCCCACTTCGGTGTTCACTTTGCCTGAACTTTAACAGCAAGGGCATCTGCCAAATATGCTCGTGGGCTTGCTGAGTTGTTAATGGAGGGCAAGTCAGAACCACCTCCCTGCAAGACCTCATGGCCAGATCTCAGTGACAGGAGATTGGCTTGTGCAGTCAAGAAACAAGGATGACACCAGGTGACTAAGCCTGGTCAGCTAATGCAGAAAGAATGCAAATATGAAGAAACCAAGCCACTGAGCAGAAAAACCTCCGAGCTGGTTGCATGGGATAATTCCAAAGAAACTTTGATGCAGGAGTAGGACAAAGCTGTAGCAGTTGTCAATTGTCTTGTGTGTTTAGGTTATTTCTCATTATTCCTCAGTGCACTTTTAGTGCCAAAAGTTGTTGCAATTTGTTTCTTACTAGTAAATCCAGATCCAATGTTTTAAACTTACAAATCTGCAGGTTATTTTTTGTTACCTGTCAGAGCTTTCTTGCTTTTTGGGTTCTGAGAGGCATGCTCTGCTCTTCTGTCACGCCCAGTGCCACCCAGTGCAATCTAGCACATCAATTGGAAGTTTACTGGCACCTGCACATACATCTCCATAAGGCAGCAGAGAATCTATTTCTCACTCTCACAGCTTCACTGACTGCACCAAGCTAACAAAGTCTAAAACCATGCATTTGTTTAAGGAGTAGAACCAGCACAATATGGCTCTGGAACGTGCATCAGGTCTGTTGAGTAAGCAGGTATAATTTCTACAGATTTTATTGCTTCTTTGGATTCCAGCAGTGCTCCGAGGCTGCTGCTGGGATGGCTGATGGTAAACACACGTGTTAGGACACCCATGCCACCAAGCCAGCACGGGCCCAGGCTTGCTGTCAGGAGCAGACTTGCCCACCTCCACGCTGTGATCAGGCATGCATGCACAAAGAGGTCACCTCCGCTCTCTGGGTGCTGTAATGTGAGCCAGATTCCCTTTTCCAGGCAACAACCAGGTGGTCCTGCATGTGCTATCACTAGATGTCCAAGCCTGGCTCCTTCCAAGCATGTTGTAGATGCTGAGATCCAGCTGAAGCCCAACATGTGGCACAGAGGGTGGGTAGAAAGCAGACAGCTTGTAGAGCTTGCAGTGCTTAGTCTCTCTTTCCATCTCAGAGTTGTGTAGACACAAGTCTACTTGATGGTCATGGTTTCCAGAGTGTCAGATAGAGGAGGTAGAAAAAGGGGTAAAAGTGAAACTGAGGTTTAGAACCATAAAATCATAGAATAGTTTGCATTGTAAGGGAATTTCAAGGTCATCTAGTCCAATCCCCTTGCACTGAACAGGGACATCTGCAACTAGAGCAGGTTTCTCAGAGCTCCAGCCAACCTCACCTGGAATGGGGTCTCTACCACCTCTCCGGGCAACATAAGCCCGTGTCTCAACACCCTCAGTATATATCAAAAAATTCTTCTTTTTAGTTTAAATCTCCCTTATTTTAGTTTAAATCCATCATCCTTTGTCTTGTCCCAACAGACCCTGATAAAAAGTCTGTCCTCATCTTTCTGACAGGGCCCTAAAGTACTGAAATGCCCCAATAAGGTCTCCCTAGAGCCTTCTCTTTTCCAGGCTGAACAACCCCAACTCCCTCAGCCTTTCTTCATAGGAGAGGTGCTCCATCCCTCTGATCATCAGGTACTGACAGGTCAGGCGACACTAGGAACACAACCTTTGTCACCTTGGTCCCAGTACAGTCATTTACACTACCTCATTAAAGAGAAAGAGCTAAAGCCAATTTCCAACAAAAGTGCATTGTTTCCAGGTGAGCTGTTCTGAAACAAGCATGGAAGGATTTACAGTGACATCTCAGTAGTCCACCTCTCCAGCTAAGCCTTTAAGTACACGCAGGACTCGTCTTACGCAACCCAGGGCACCAGCGTCAGTGGAAACACGTAAGAGAATAAAGGCAACAAACTTAACTTCCATGCCCTGCAGGAGGATGAAGACCAAGGGTAACGTTGGATGGCCACAAGCCTGCAGGATACTGACAATTTTGAGAGGTTTTGGAGAAAAGCAACCAAATGATTGAGGGGTTGGTTGGATGAAGGAGGTAGAGGAAGAAAAAAAAACCAACCCAAACCAAAACAGCAACATTGAAAGCACTAAATATATATTGCTTGGCCAACTAATGCCCGAGGGAAAATACAAGAGCTGGCAGGCAGGAGGGAGCTGAGAGCCAAGGAAGAAGCAAGATCTCCATTGTTAGGAGCTCTCAGCCCTTGTAAGTGAACAGTGAAGAGTAACTGTCTGCTGCAAGCCAGGAGATAGGCTGAGGGGAAGCTGGTGAATGTAGGCACCACACAAACAGATGAAAGCAAGTCCTTTCTGAAACAACATTTTTGACACTAGCAGCACCTCTGTCTTGATTTTCTCCGGTGTTTTTCCTTCTCTACGTGGTCAAAGCCTTAAGGAGATAATTCTTCCCAGGCGTGCGGAGGAACCACTTAATGTAGAGCAAGAGGGTATAAATAGATGTGGTGGAATAAAACTGAGAAAAGGGCAAGTGAGGTCATTAAGATTGGACTAATCTTCAGATGAAGTAGTGGAAGCTCCTTTTCACAGGTTATTTAAAATGAAACTTGGAAAAAAAACCCCAAACAACAACACAAAACAATGTTGTTTTTTAGTTCCATTTTTTAATTGAAGGGGGAAAAAAATCATTCTGAAGGGAAGAGATTAAGAGATCCATTGTTTATCTCTCCAAACTAATTTTTAAAATATATTAAAAACACCTAAGCTGTATAACTTTTTACAATTGGATGTTCAGGTTGTTCCTCTTGAACATTAATGGGCACAAATTAAAAGCAATTGATAGCAGTAAAGCTCACCTATTGGCCAATGACTTATAATTCTCCAAGGCACAATAACAAGATGGCAATGAATACAAGGAAATCATTTTAAAAGATGAGGAAAAAAAAAAACCAACAACCTTTATAAACTTCTAAAAAATCTTAAAAATTTGAAGAACCTTTTAAAGCTGCAGAGGAGAGCCAAGGGAGATCCAATGAAGCAGAGGCAGAAAGAAACCCCCAACAAGTAAACCAAACCAAACCAACCCAACCAAAAAGAAAAGAGCAAGAGGTGGAATTATCTCATGCCCTCAGTTGCCGTAAGGAGCAATTTGGGGGGGAGTAGATGATGTAGAAGATAAATACCAATCAATCACCATCACAACCAATAATTCATAGTGATTAGACAGGCCAAGATCTTATTGTAGGTTCAGATGTTCAAAAGCAAATACAAATCTCATTCCCAGCCCTACAAGAAGAGTCACAGAGATGCAGAAATTCCCAAATCAGGCAGATGGCCACCAGGCAGTATTCTTACATAAAGGATAGATGAAACCAGGTGGGTTTTGAGTAAAAAGGCAACTGTGCATTTCTAGGTTCTGCTCTCCAAAGGCTCTATAGGCTGCTGTTTTATGACCTCTTGGTAAATTTACATCAGTTCTCTTCTTCTCTGTTAATTCAACCCCTGCAGATATGTGGGCCTGACATTATAGGTTTCCTAACACAATAGATAAAGACCATAAATGAAAGGCCAAGAGCTACTGGATGAAATTCTGCAGCCCTTACTATTCAAGGGGTCAGATTTGATGATCAAAATGACCCTTATGTCATCAACTATATGAAACTCTCTTCAGCCCAAGAAATAATTTATCTTTTAATGGTAGTTCACCAAATAACTGTCACAGGTTAATGACCTGAGGCTTGCATTAACCAAAAACCATAATGCTCTCCTTTTAGCTTGAACTTAGAGAGACTGAAGGGTTGCCAAGAAAATAAAAAAAGATAAATAAAAGATTAAAAAAAACCCCAAAACAAAGCACCACACACACAAACAAACAAAAAAACCAAACACACAAAAAACCCCTGGTGGGTTATTCAGATCTTACAGGGCAGAAATTCTGATCTAGACTCCAGTTGGGACTGTGGTGAAAGTCACAACCTCTCCCACAGGGACTGGTGTTGAAGCAAGACTGTGACCAGCCTGGCTCCCTGCCTGGGCAGCATTGCCTACAATGGACAGGAGTCTCCTCCCTGTGCACAGGAGCCCCTGTCTTCTTATGGGCTTCATCCACACAATCTCCTGCTGTCCCTGAGTAACAGTGGAGACTTTAAGTGACCACAGCGAGTTATACCAAGAAAACTGGAATCCAGCTCTGGTCAGAAAGGAGACCTGTTTCTTTGGGAAATGCCTTGGTAAGGATGGACCCAGAGCCCACTGCAAAGCCTCCCAGGAAAACACAAAACCAGCCTTTGGAAATCTTCCAGGGATAACATCTGCATTGCTCAACAGAGAAAAATACAGGCACCAGCTATGGCTTGATCACACCAGCCACAACCTTCCCCCATTACTCTCATCTATCATGGGCACCTATTCCTCCTACATCCAATGACAACCACAACTCCCTTTCCTAGCAAAGAGGTAAGGAAAAAGGACAACAGAGCTACTGACAAAAGGCAATCAATTCTAGCATCAGACCTCCCGCTGCTGCCTGCTCACCATCCCTCCAGTACCTCCCCTGTTGCTCTTTTTTCCCCCTGTATTGACTGCCAAGTGTATGGAGGGACAGAGAGAGGCAGATTCAACTCACCACAGTGAAGGTAATCCAGGTACATAGTTTTGCTCAGCTCAATAATCCATCCCAGGTCAGGCCTCCCTTGAGAGCTCTCAGCAGAGATCAGAAGCCAGGCAGAGAAATCTCCCTGGTTTACTTTTCTCAGCTCTACAGATGAGAGATGGAATGTTTCTGCTGCCTACACAGGGGGATGGACCCCCACCTCCCTGCCTAAATGCTTACATCTCTGCCTTCTTGCAGCTTTCCCTGCTACCTTGTGCTCCTGTGTTCGACTACTTCTCTGGATGAAAAAAAAAAAACAAAGGGGCTCTTCTGCTGAGGGTAGACACTTGAAATGGGATTAAGATGAGCAGAAAGGAGCTTAGAGCTGGGCACCATCTGCGGTGATGCTAATTAACTAAGGAGGTTTTAAAGATGCTTTTTTTTTTCTTGTACCTCATACAGATCTGACGACTGAGAAATTTGCATCACTGTGAGCATCGTGGTCTCTGCTGCTTGACAAACCTGACCCAGTGTGTCCTTCTCCTCGGGACACGTGTATTTGAGTCACAAAAATACCCCAGCAACTGGTTCCTGGCAGCAAAAGTTGCTTTCTCTGATCACAAAGACCATGTTTTACATTTCCAGCCAGTAAATAAATCAGATTAAATGATTGCAAAAAGACCCTCCCAGGACAACAAAAACATCACAAATGAAAAAAATAAAAGCTCATAATCCAGGAGCAAATTTCATCTATTCCATCAGGACATCTTAAAGAACACCTATAAATTATAAGGAATGACAAAAATCCCAACCCCAGAGAGGGGAGGGGAAACATTATTCCTTATTCATCACTGGGAAAAGAGGCAGAAATTCTGGTATTTTTTGCCACAATCAGACCAGGTTCAGACTCCAAATGTCCTAATGCCAAACTCAATACCTTGACCCCAGACCATACTTCCTTGAAAAAAAAGAGTCTCGTGTTTTTTTATATAAAAAAACTGCTTGGCTGGCAGAGCTGGTGTGCTCTGCAGTCCCTGGTTTTGAGTATTCACCCAAAAACTTCCCAGCTTGTGCTGAGGCTCCATTCCCATTTCCTCATCTGGGCTTCCTTTGGGTTGGACCAAGAGCATGTGGAGGTGATAGTGCATGGCTGAGTGGGATGCACTATGGGTGGAAACTACCTGATTGAATATAGGTTTCTACACTACAGACCCAGTGAGATAGCAGCCTACATTTCCTGCTCAGCATGCTTCTCCAGGGACAATTCCTCACATGCTATAGCTGATGTCAACACCAGCTATTTCACCCTAAAGAGTACCTCAGTCTCTCCAGGGAGAGATCTCCAGTCTGAGATGTTAGTGAGCTAATTGACCTCTACCTCATAGACATCTGGCATTAAATGAGATCAAGCATAGAATCATTGAATACCAGGTTGGGTGGGACCTCAGGGATCACCTGTCCAACCTTCCTCAGGAAAAGCATGGTTTAGAGAAGCTGGCCCAGTTGCTGTCCAGCTGAATCTTAAATGTGTCCAATGCTGGGGACTCCAACACTTCTATGGGGAGATTATTCTTGTGATTGTCTTTGTTGTGAGCAACTTTCTTCTTGTGTCCAACCAGAATGTCCCCAGGAGTAACTTGTCTCTGTTAGCCCCCTCATCTTTTCCATGTGACTCCTTGTCAAAAGAAAGTCTCCATCTTCTTTGTAGCCACACTTTTAATACTGGAACACAGTGATAAGGTCACCCCTAAGCCTTCTTTTGTCAAGGCTGAACAAACACAGTTCCCTGTGTCCATGGATCATCTTTGTGTCCCTTCTCTGGACCCTCTCCATCCTTTTGTACAGCAAGGACCAAAACTGAACACACTATTCCAGGTATGGCCTGACAAGCACTGAGTAAGATAATGACTCTTTCTCTCTTGTTGATGCAACCAAGCACCCCATTGGTTTTCCTTGCTGCAGCAGCAGCAGCAGCACAATGTTCACTCACAATTAACTTGTCCACCAGGACACTCAGGTCCCTTTCCTCAGAGCTGCTCTCCAGACAGGTATATCCCATCCTGTGCTGCACTCCTGGGTTATGTTTGCCCAGATGGATTCCTGCTCTCAGGCTGCCCCGTCAAACAGTGCACATGAGGACAGGCACTTCCCCAAAACTTCCTGTGTCCTAGAGTGAAAACAAGTTGCTGACAGCAGCACTGAGCAGCTATCATCCACTAATTGCTACTATTCTTTCAGTGGTGATCAGGAACCCTAATTGCAAACACAGCTTATGTTTTACCAACAAAAAATGTGATGATGCCCATCTTCTCCTGAGTGCAGAACGCTCTTTTAACACAGTCAGATGCCTTCTCACCCCACCTCAGCTTCAGAGCAGCTGCAGCCCAGCAGTGTGAGAGACAACAAATCTCAAAGAGGGGCTCAATGCTGTTTCAACAGAGCCTAAAGACATTCTGTACATGGAAGAAGCTAGAATTGTGCTGGCATAAGAAACAGTGCTGTCACCTTTGGAAGCTGGTCAATTTATTTTGCATTTGAAAGGAAAATTAGGGAATAAACCTGCAAATTTTGGAATTTCAACCAAAGGAAAACAGATTCCTCTCTGTCCTCTGCTTTCCACTTTCCAGGCTCTATTGACCATCTAGGAGCAACAACATCACATGCAAAACAGATATAGTAGGAGCATAAAAAGTTCTGGGTTTAAGCAATGAATCCCAACCTTACCCCACATGAACTGTAGCTGTAAATAAGTAGCCCCAGCAATTATTACCTACCTTGAGGTGTTTCTTTTTCTTCTGCATGAAAGAAGGCAGGGAGAGACCTCAGCCAACTCTGAATTACCCTTGCAAGCGACTACTGCCCCATTTATGAGACACCAGAGGCTGTTTGCAATGTGTTATTGAATGGCTGTAACTAGAACAGAATCTAGTTCTGCTTAGTTTGCCCCAAATAATACTCCAAAAGAAAAAGCTTCAAGAATAGCTGTGAAAAAAATATTTTCCTTTAGTGAGTTGCACCCCTGCCTCCTTCCTTACCTCGTTCCATCTGAAGCCTGAATCACATCAGCAACGATGTTCAAACCACAGCTGAAAACAGGGCTCACTTCAGACATGTGTGAGGGCTCCTCATGTTGCAGGCTGCACCTTCAGGCAGGTGTCATGTTCAATCTCTGGAGGGATTGATTGCTGTTTAGCATCAGAATGAGGGGAATCTCCCCAGCTTTACCCTGTGCAACTGCTTCCTAAGTTAAAGCTGCACATGATCAGCTTGACCTCATGCTGCAGTTGTTGCCTGGGGTTTTTCTTCCAAAAGAAGATTACAGGTTGAGTTCCTCAGAGGGGGATTTTCCACTTTTTTTTTTTTTTTTTTCCCCACCCAGGTTGTCTTAATGCATTGTTTTTTCTTAGTAATTGCATTTTGCTAGCCTCCCCAGCCTGTAAATCTCCATGCAGCTTCAAGGCATTAATGAAAATGGAATCACCTGCAGAAGTGGCTGAGGATTTTTTTTATTAAGTGTTAAGGGAGAATTCAGAGGGGTAAAAAACAGTTTGGAAAATGTGTTACATTTGAGAAAACTCCTGCTGGGAATGATTCTGAAATCCAGGGCTGAACCCAAATCAGAACTACAAAAGAGAGAAAACACTCAGGGTGGAAAACTATTAAGGCAGATTTCAGCCTTCTTAATAAATTAAGAATCACATTGTAGGTCCCATCTCCACATCACAGTGGCTGTCCTGACACTGTCTCCTCTGTGAATAGAGTCCTACAAGGTCTTGAGCCCAAGAAAAAGACACAATGCCCATCTGCATTGAGAGTGAGAGACATTGCATTGGATTTAACCTACAACATCTGAAGGGATGATCACATTAATTCAGGACATGAACATAAAAAAAACAACACATTGTTAAAAGGGCACAATTAAAACCAAGCACGGGTCACAGGCAATGGCCCCAACATCTCCAAAATGTCTAGCCCCATCAAGGTGAATAGCAGAGACACTGAAACCACAGGTCTCAAAATGCTGATTGCCTTGGAGGCTCTTGGCTGGCAGAACAGTGATATTACCTCGCTTTGGTCTGTCACAGAGATAAGAGATGGCTGGGGGATGCTCAAGCATTTCCCCAGACCTCCCCTTCTGCCTGGGCCCCTCTCTGAGACCAATCTCAGGCTACCAGTAGGGTTGTGACCACAGTGGAGGCTCCGAGCAGGACCCTCTGTCATCAGCCACCCTTCTGGGTGAGCCAAGAGGCGAGCTGGAACTCTGCCAGGCTTTGCTGCCCTTATCTCATCTTGGCTGTAGTGCAGCCCCTGACATCTTCACAGCAGATGCACGGGGTGATATCACTGCCTCTGTCTGATACCTCTGCTCTTACCACGCTCTCTGTGTGGTGGACTCTGTGATTAGGATCTCAGGTTGCTGTTGGTAGTCAACTGTAGTACCACAAGCCTTGCTGGGCTGAGAAGAAGGTCTCTGGCCTTACAGCAGTTACACCTGCAATGAGTTATGTTAAGGGTTCTCTGGACTGGGTTTGCCCATTGTGTCTTCTCAGGACAGGGGGAAGCTGAGAAGAGACCAGAACACCAAAACTAGCAGGAGAAGAAATAACCCCAAATGTACACTTGTGATGTACTTTTCATCTGTGTATTCAGTGATTTGCTACACCTACAAATGGTGGCTAGTGGGCCTGATCCACACTGTGAGATTCACAGATATTAGAGATGGTCTCTGCTCAGGCCCCATTTGGATGAGGTAATAGGGGATCACTTTAGTTCAGCACATGAAACCCAACTTCCCAGACTTTTCATAGCCCAGCATCTACAGCCTCCTCTAACCCACCATAAATCCCACACCTGAGCTGACTGCAAATCACCATCTAGTCTCTGCAGTCTAATCATCCCCAGGTTCATCCCACATACACTTAAAACCTGACTAAAGTGTCTAAGTCAGGTTTGTCACAACCCTTGGGTCTTCTCTGCCAATGGAAAGGAAAAGATGCCTCCAGAGAGGTTTTACATAAAGAGCATGGGACAATTAGCTCAAAATCCAGGCCACAGCAAGTGACTTTTGTTTCAGAGAAGGACTATAATTTGCATCATGTGTAGCTACAGATAGAAAAGTCCAAGGTGGTTTGAAAGCTGCCCCAGGCTGGGAAAAGCCCAGAAGGGAAGGGTTTGTTAGAACCACGGTTGCTGAGGACACCAGGAGCAGTCATGCTCTTGCTATGCTCTGGGCCAAATGTCTGGGAGCACAGCCCAGCAGAACAAGTCTGGTAGGGTTACTGGCGTATTCATACCGGTGTGATTGGTATGAAATCATGCCCTCACCCTACCTCCCAGTGAGCTGCTGAAGAGCTTCCCTGTTTTGTAATAAAGATGACAACATCCATCCATCCCCTGCCAAACGGGGATCTGAGTGTGGCAGGTAAACATCCCTGAGCTCCCCTGAGGCTGGTGGGCGAGAGGGGGTCCTGCACACTGCTCCTGCTGGCATGGGCTCACCCCAACAGTATACTTGCACTACATCAGAAGTAACAATTTCAATAAAAACCTGAGACTTCAGTCTTTTGTATGACATCAGAAATAAAATTTCTACTGATCTTACTCATATCTTATATTGCTTTGGACTTACGTGCGCTCTTGGGCATCAGGCCTAGATAAGGATTGTCCATCACTGTACTAATCTGGAGTAATCAGATTAGAGTGGAAGGAGCTGCTGAGGTTTTACACCATTGAAATGAAACCAGAATTCAGCCCCTCACTTGATGCTATTATATGGACTTTTCAATACTGAAAGGGGGCCTGTCAGAAAGATGGGTGCAGGCTTTTGAACAGGGCCTGTTGCAACAGGACAAGAGGTGATGGGTTTAAAGTAAAAGAGGGGTGATTTAAACTGAAGAGAAGAAGGAAACTTTTGATGCTGAGGGTGGTGAAATGCTGAACATGGTTCAGGAGTTAGTGCAGGATCACCCCAAGGTGAAGGCTCAATTTGTCAGTAAGGATGTGGCCAAACCATATCGGGTGGGCCAGGGCCCAAAGAATGCACAAGGCGCTGTTGGATTTACAGATATTGCAATAAACTTTTTCTTTTATATTGCCTCTATTTGTTGTGGCTTTGTTGGATGTGAATATATTCATATCTTGAGGGCTTTAGCCTGCAAGAGCCTGAGTTTGCATTGTCTTAGTGGTTTCAGAGCGGGAAAACCACTTTAGTACTTTGAAGTATCTTCATTGTTATGGCCATTTATAAACATCAGCAGGCAGTTGGGTTCTTTCTCACCCCCACTTTCTGCCAAGAAATAAATTAGAGTTAATGCTTCCCTTGTTTGCATATGAGGTAACAGAGTCGCTCCACACCGGTGGGTGTGCCCAATGTGTGCTCAGCACAGCTCTGAGCAGTGATGAGCAGTTACCTCTGACTGCAGAGCTTGGTGTGAACTTCCTTAAAGCTTCCCTCACATCCAGTGTTGGGAAGAACACCTGCAGCTGTGGACTTGTCCTGGGCTCTTCACAGAATCTCAAGGTGATGCAGTTCAGAAGGCACTTCAGGAGGTCTCTGGTCCAACACCCCCTTCAAAGCAGGTTAAGTCTAAAGTTAGATTCAACTTTAAAGTTATAATGTATTGCTCAGGGTCATGCTCAGCAATGTTTTGAGTATCTCCAAGTATGGAGATCCCCCAAACATCTCTAGGTACCTCCTTCAATGTTTTGATGTCTTCATGGTGGATTTTTTTTTTCCATTCCCCTTAATGTCTAACTGGGATTTCTGTTCTTGCAATCAAAGTCCATTGCCTCTTCTCCTGTCACTGTGGACATCCAAGGAGAAGGTGAATCTACACTCTCCCATTAGGTAGTTCAAGACAGCAATAATATCACCCTTAGACATGTCTCTTTATGGCTGAATAAACCAGTTCCCTCAGCCTCTGCTTGTAAATCCCCTTTTACCCCCCTAACCATGTTGGTGACCTTCTGCCTGACTCTTTCCAGTTTGCCAATCTCTTCCTTGTGGAAAAGTCCAAAAATGGGAAGCCCAAAATCAGATACAGTATTCTGGTCTATTTTACATTTTACAAGTACACCCTACCCCTAAGCATCATATGGAAGGTACAGAGCAGAGGTGAAGAGACTGATGTGTCTTGTGTTAGACCCTGCACAGGGAAGCCTGAGAGGTGAAGTATTTTGATGCTTACAGAGCTGTTTAATCACAAGATAATGCCTGTTCACACAAATTAGGGTGGGTCCCGTTTGCATAATGTTGATTTCGGAGACAAATTAATCTCACAGGCAACTTGTTTCTATGGCAGATTTTATCCCTTCAGCACATTTGATACGGGATCAGGTCTCAGTCTGATGAAATTGTTGGAGAGGGAAGAAGGAGGAAACGGGAAGTGCAAGCAGAAAAGTAGCTGGACTTCCTTGTGAAATTGTGATTTTAAGGTTTAGGTAGAACTTAGTCAAAGCTTTAGAACTTGGAGGGAAACTTTGCTTCTTGATGACCTTTCTGATCAGAGGGTGTATAATAATTAATTCCTTAATTTTTGGCAAATGACACATCTTCAGGCATGCATTACACATCCTACTCCAACCCTCCTATGCTTCTTACAGCTTCTTCTTATAGCTCCTTACAAGAAAAAAAAAACAAACATCCACTCATTGCTTTCCCAACACCACACAATAGCACCAATTTTCGAGCATTCCTTTGGAATAAAAATCTATTCAGGACACCTACTGCTTCTTAGCAAATTAATTAATTAAACTTTCATTAAACATCAGGAATTAGGTTTCTCTTTGCAGTCAGCTGGGTCAAGAAGGGCCATGGGGCATTCTGATGACGTTGAAGCTCCTCTCAGCTTTCAAAGGGGGGGGATCTAAGCTGATTCATTCATTATCAACCCACTGAATAATGCATGGGTTGCAGTCCAAAGTCCTCAGAATGAGCCAGAATGAACTTCCAGAGGTCCTTTTTCTTTTGACAGAAGTAGAGAGGGGAATTAAAAAAAAAAATAAAAAATTAATTTCAGTTTAAGAAACCAGGATAGAAAACACAGCTTTGTGAACTTTGTGAGTTCCTGGGAAATACCTGGAGGTGGGGTTTTTTTTTGGTTTATTTTTTAATTGATATTTCAGAAACTACCTTCTGGGCTTTCACTGTATTACCGTATTTTCTCCCATTTTTCACTGTAGCAGAAGTACTACTATTCAAAAATAGAATCATAGAATCATGCAATGTTAGGGGTTGGAAGAGACCTCTGGAGATCATCGAGCCCAACCCCCCTGCCAGAGCAGGAACACACCAGGCAGGCCACACAGGAACAGATCCAAGTGGGGCTGGAAAGTCTCTAGAGAAGGAGACTCTGGAACTTCTCTGGGCAGCCTGGGCCAGGCTCTGGCAGCCTTACAGGAAAGAAGTTCCTCCTCATGTTGAGGTGGAACTTTCTATGCTTCAGTGTGTGATCATTGCCCCTTGTCTTCTCCAAAGGCACCACTGAAAAGAGACTGGCACCTTCTTCTTGACACTCACCCTGCAGATATTCATAGACATTGCTCAGATCCCCTCTCAGTCTTCTCCTTTCAAGACTAAACAGCCCAAGTTCTCTCAGCATTTCTTCATAGGAGAGATGTTCTAGTCCTTTCATCATCCTCATAGATCTCCACTGGAATCACTCCAGTAGATCCCTGCTTCTCTTGAACTGGGGAGCCCAAAACTGGATACAGTATTCAAGGTGTGATCTCACCTGGGCAGAGGGGGAGAGTAAGTCCTGAGACAGATTGTGCTCACTCACAACCTCCACAAACAGAGGGAACAATGAAGGAAGCAATCGGAGATGTGGGCAGTGGAGATCAAGAGCAATCCATGGGGAATGAGGAGCAACAAACTGTACAAAGGATGTAGACTCCACTTTTACATGTGAACCTGCATTTGCAAAAGCTTAGTGTGGTAGTCAGTCACATCACACAGTAATGAACTGTTCCTGTTCATCCCACAGTATTCCTGAGAGTTTTTCATGCCTAGGCTGGATGAAGTGTACACAGTCAACTCCTGGTCTCAACTCCCAAACACCATTCCCATGACATGACTTGTTTTTGGACATCCATCCTGAAGAAAGTCCAGGAGATGTGCCTCCAAGTGGAATCAGTGAGCATCAGGCTCCTACATCCTCATGTAATTAAGCTCTTTCAAATATTTCTCATCAAAAAGCATCAAGGGAATGTGGTACTTAATCACCACATCAATTTATTCAACACTGCCTCAGCTCCCCAGTGGGCTTGGCTGTGCTTTTGCCATGTGTTGTTGTGGATCTTCCTTCCTAGCCAAATATTTTCACGCTAACAATTTTTGTCTCCCAAGGCTCAGCCTATTAGTACAGATATTTCTCCCACAAGACACCCATAATGTCACCTTGGAGGAAGCTAATAATAGCATGCAATCACCAGCTTTTTATGATTTTTCAGAAAATAAGGGATGTTCCCAGGTCCCTTAAGAAAGGAATTCTCTTTTTGGTTCCACAGGCAGGTTAGAAGGAGCTCACTGAGATTACTTGGCAAAGGGCATGTAGTGGTCTCATGGAAGAAGCAAGACTGTAATAGCAGAGGCCTGACTCACTCCATTTGGAACTGCCCATTTTCCTTCACCCTCCAAAAACATGTCACCCCCACATCTGACTTTTAGAAATAGTCCCTCATTCTATAGAATTAAGTTGAAAGGTATGGCCAAAGCAGCCATAAGTGACAAGACAGTCTGTCTAGTTCTCTTAATTCAGGTTTCCATAATTCTTTCTTCAACAAAAAGCTGTCTTCCTGAAAAAAAAACAAACCAGCAAAAAAACCCAACCAACCCAACAACAAAAACCCCAAAATTTCTCATAAAAAAAATGAAGTTGTGCAACTTGCATTTTATTTTTAAGTGTGTTTAAGGGAAACTAAGCTAAACCTAGTCTTTTCTTTAAGTTTCTTATTTTCTTTTTCCTTAGAAGGATGTTTTCTGCAAGGAAATCATCAATGGAAAATGTTTGACCAGCTGTACTCTTATCTTTAGATCTGGAAACACATGCAATACATGGAAATCCCCACCTCACTTGAAGTTTCAAGGGGGTGACTGGTTTTTGTGCTCATACTTCTTTTGATATGAATAAGCGTTTCAGTATTTGCTTTTGTTTGCTCTCCGTCCACTCCAGTTCAAGCAAAAATACAGGAAAATTTCCACTTTTACCATTACAAGTACACAATTTCTTTGCAGGGATCTGCAAAGTCTGTGCTTGATCACATTTTTTTGTTGTTGTTTTGCAGTCCCCTGAACAAGACCTCAGTCTTGGCTTCTTCTTTTGTCTTCAGGGAATTTTAATCTGGAGATTAACTTCCAGCTTGCAGGAAATAACAGAGACAACCTGCATATATCTCGATATGGACTAGCCATCAGAGCTCAGTTGTCTGCACCGTTGTTAGCATAGTCCCTTGGCATGGTTTTGGCTGCTGGCATGAACCCAGATGATCCCCAGACGTGGGTCAGGATTCAGCATAGTCCAAGGTCCATTCCTGGTAAATTGCTTAGATGCAGCCACCTTGCTCTGGATGGAGTTTAACTGTATAGACTTTAAACCAGTCTAGCTGGCCATCAAGGTAGAGCATGAGCACTGGTCCTTGTTAGTCTACCTGTAAGCAACTACTATCCAGAAGATCACTAAGTAAGAACCAGTTTAAGAGTTCTTTGGAAATAGCAGCCTTCCATCTCCCCATCTCAGGTAGGAATTGCAGGAATTAAAATAATAATAAAGGGGAAGAGAAGGTTAAGTTATTTTTTCCAGTTGAGTGGACACCAGATTATGTTAATAGATGATTTTATTTTTTTCCCCAAACTAGAGTACCATCATGCTGTGTGTTGAGGACTGCAGGATTCTTGCCATTTAGACCTGCTTTCATTAACCTTTGGGCATAAAATCCTAAAGGATTTTAACTGACTAGTCTGCCTCTGGAGTCCATGGAAAGCGCTGGTCACCTCTGGAGGTGTCTCAGCCTGTAAACCAAAGATGAGGCTGCTCAAGATGAGCATATTGTGTGATCACTTTCTCAACAGGTACACTTTCACCTCTATCAGATGATAGGAGATGACAGGAGAGCTGTGGTGTCAGAGCTACACCAGCATGGAGGTCTTTGTGCCTCCATATTCTTTCTCACTGGAAGATAGAACAGGTGTAAAAGTGGAAGAACACCATTACCACATTGCTGTCCTATTGGACATCAAGATCCAAAAATGTACCATGTCCTGCTTCTGCAAAAGACAGTGAGGGTGGAGAAGGATTTCATCCTGCAGAGTGTATGCAGAGCACTGGAAGACCCAGGAAAGAAGCTGGATACAGCAGTAAATTCTCCTGTATTGAGAGATGCCATGGGTGAAGCACATGAAGGAGTTTTAATGGGGTTGGAGATGGTTCCAACCTCTGCCACCAATTCAGTCTTTGACCTTTCTACACTTAATTTTTCACCTATAAGCATAAGGGTGAGGATGAGATATGGGACTTGTCTTTGACATAAATAGATGGTTTTGTTTGCCATCCAAAGCTGTTGAATTTGGAATTCCTTGGTTCCATTGATGGTTTTTGGTTTCTTTTTGCCAAGCTCTGATAGCGGGAATTAATCTATCTGAAGGTGACTTAATTCCCAATCACTGTGCCTCCTGCCTATGCCTAATGTCTGTCCTACAAGAGGACTATAGTGCAAAATCATGCTGTCTTCCAGGAAAAGAGCAGTCTCAGCATGAGTGCTGGACACAATCTTCCTTATACACCCCAGGACCCCATTGGCCTTCCTGGCCACAAGGGCCCATTGCTGTCTCATGGAGAACTTATTGTCCACCAGGCTACCAAGGTCCTTCTCCCTGGAGCTGCGTTCCAGCAGGTCAACCCCTAACCTGTTTGGTCATGGTGGTGTTCCTCCTTAGACAGTTTGTAAGATCTGTCTTTTCTTCATACAGTCTGGTCTGGTTTGCCACCTCTGGTTTTATTTCATATTCCAGCCATGAAGGGTTGATTATGCTGAAGAAAAAAAAAAATAATTAAAACATCATATGTGCAAATAATGACAATAAAATAAAGAAACCCCAAACCCCAGACGTATGCACACATACACATGCAGACCCGCTTCATCTTGCATTACAGGTTCCCAGCCCAGGAGCAAATCACTTGGGAAATTTAATTAAACTTTAATGAGGTACTTTGATTGCTGGGCCGTACGCCTAGTGGAATTAATGTACAGTGAAGGGGCGTCTCGTCATGCTGCTGGCAGTAGTTGGCAAGTTCATGTAGAGCAGAGCATGTCATCCTAAATCACCTTTTGAACTCAGGAAAGCAGCAGGGAAGAACAATCAGGAAGCTCTAATGGGTCACTTAATTAGAGTAGGTCCTTTAGACGTCGGTCCCGTACATTGAAGAAACTCTCTCTTGAGTCAACCTGGGGACTTTTCAGGAGGTTGGGGAATGGAAAGCAGGCAAGGACTGTGGTGGTGGGTATGGGTTGTGGGTTTCCTTCTCTTCTTTCCTTCAAATAGGTAGAAGCCTCTGGATTGGAGGGAGCTCTGGTGTGGGAGATGCTGGGACAGTTGTGTGGTGAGCAGGGATATCAATGAATCCTCCAAGGGGCCTTGCGACACAACTTACCCACTAAGCAAAGAAAGGCTCTATTTTGTTTCTAATGGAGATATGGTTTCTGTTTCAAGTGAAGGGCCTTTTCAAGTCCTTCTGAGCCATCAGATAAAGGCTGGTTTATAATATAATGGTTTGGAGAGGTCCACTCAACCTTAGGAGAATCCCATCTCTTTCTACCTCAGTTAGGCCACTATCTAGGAACACATCTGTCACAGATCCTACATGGCATCTCCAGACATCCCTCACAACCTCAACATATCTGTGAGAAGCTGCTACACCAGTCTGGATTTGACTATCACCCAGTCTTGGCTTATGGGATCCCAAAGGGATTGGGGCACTGAATTCACCAAGCTTTGCCACCACACAAGCCCCTTGACAGAAAAGATGTCTTCTTGAAAGGGATATCCCTCTCTAGACATCAAAGAAGGTGAGTCCCACATGCTGGGAGAGAAGAGAGCTGCAAGGTTTAGAAAGGAAAATAACAGGATAATTCAGGTTGGAAAGTACCTCTTCAGATTTCCTGTCCAACCATTCCCCTGCTCAAGGTCAGGCCAATCAGAGCAAGTAACTCAGGTCCTTAATGAGTAGAACTTCTGCTGTCTCTAGGGATAGAGATGCCAAGGCCAATGTAGGACCTTATCCTCAGGCTTACTTGCTTCCAGAGTTTAACATGCTACAACTTCTGACCATTGTGACTTTCTGCACCCCTCTCACAAGAGACTCTGTATTCTCCAAAGCCCCCCACTAAGTACTTGTAAGCAGCAATAAGATATTCCCTGAGCCTTGTCTTCTCCAACCTGAGCAAACCCAGATCTCATGTTCTCCTTACCAGGAAAGAGAATCCTCTGGACCTGTGCCACTTTTACAGCAAGAAGGTAATCTAAAAAGTCCCAACTTCCCTGCCTTTCTGTTTGCTCCTTTAGAGACTGAAGGATTCATGAAAGTGGTGGTTGGTGACAAGGTAGAATCCAAGCATAAGATTTTCCAGGCTGAGATCCAGACCATTGTTGAGATCCTGGATCTGAAGCCATCTGTTTCAGGGCAACCCTAGAGATCCCAGTTTAGAAATACAGCCCTGCCCTGTGCTCAGTCATGTCAGTGTTATAAACAGATACAGGAGGTAGACCAGGCAGAAATTTCCTCAGAAGCATAAAGTTGTTTACATGGAAAAAGACCTTTAAGATAATTGAGCCTAACCGTGAAGCCAGAACTTCCAAGTCATCACTAAACCATGTCCTCAGCATCACCTCTACATGTCTTTTCAATCCCTCCATGGATGGGGACTCCACCACTGCCCTGGGCATCCTGGGACAGCTCTTGAATACCCTTTTGGGAAATAATTTTTTCCTCATATCAAATCTAAACCTCCCCGGTAGAAATTGAGGCCATTTCCTCTTGACCTATACCTTGTCCCTTGGCAGAAGAGACCAACACCCACCTTGCTACAACCTCCTTTCAAGTAGTTATA
Organism: Ceyx cyanopectus; assembly: GCA_013401355.1. Taxonomy (NCBI): domain Eukaryota; kingdom Metazoa; phylum Chordata; class Aves; order Coraciiformes; family Alcedinidae; genus Ceyx; species Ceyx cyanopectus. The sequence goes on along the minus strand of VYZU01062490.1, from coordinate 3,894 downwards.
GAGCAATAAGTTCCCCCCTGAGCATCCCTTACTCCAGGCTACCATACACCAGGGTCTTGAGATCTGAGTTGCTGAGTAGAGAGTGACCAGTGGGCATTGAGCACCCCAAGCTGATGGGCAACTCCTCCATTTCTCCAACACCTTGATTCCCTGGGGTCCAAGGAAATGCCTAAGTTTGTGGAGCACCGGAGGACTGGTAGGACAAAGATCAGGAAGACATCCCTCCCCACATCCTCTGCTTTTGCAGTGGAGCATCTAGAACAAGCAGAAAATAAGGCCCAGACCTGGGCAGCATGTGAAGAAAGAATGAAGCCAGCAGCTTCTAATTACTGAGGGGCTGTGGTCTAGGTTCAGGCATTTAAATGATGCCTCTACTTGTGGTGTTGAAGCTGGGAGCCCTGCTACCCTAAAATCCCAGTGGAGACAGCTGGGCATGTCTGGGAAGTAAATCCCACCTTAAACCACTGATCAGACTTGCCCAGATCTGTGCAATCACCGGGAGGGACCTGGCAAGCTCAGTGAGATGTTCAGTGTTGACTGTGTGCATCCAGATCTGCCTGGGAGCTGAAAGAGGCAGTGACCCAAGGTGGGGTGGGGGCAAGTTCACATGTGATCCTGCAATGTGATCATGCAACGAGTGGCTCTCTCTGCACCATCAGATCATGGGATCTCCTGCAACTCCAGGTCTCCTGGCACCTGGAAAGATCAGGGAGGCTGCACAAACATGCTCCAGCCTGGAATTTCCTAATCCTGGAGCACTTGACTCTGTGACTGCGACACTTCTTCCATCCTCCTGTGTGTGGGGGAGGGAAGTGGGAATGTTTTCTAAGGTTGTAGGAGCCCAACACACAAACTCACCCAAGTTCCACCCTCTAGCATTACCCAAGGGTCCCAGTCACAATTTATAGTCATAAATTAACAGGATCAGGGAAACACACAATTCTGCAGTGACCCTCCAGCTATTTGTAGCATGCTCTTTGGTGTGATTTTGGCCCAAGACAAGTCACACTGATGCAACTAATGGCCAGCTAAATTTTGAGGTGAGCAAAGGCCATTTGCAGTAGGTTGTTTGGTGCTGTCATCCTCATTTTGGAGGCTGAGAGGGTTTAGTAAGAAGGATGGACCTACTGGGCTCAGAGCTGACCTATTTATTTTCCTGCATAGATGCATCTATGTGAGCCATCAGGGCCTCTGGAACCACCATGCCACCAGGGCCCATAGGAGGCTGTCACCTCTCCCAGGCCAGCTTTGAAGAGGACATGTGGGGTATGCACTCTGCTGAGGGTTTCACCAGTCCATGCTGGCCATGGCAGAAAAAGAGACCAGGGGACACTGCTTTCTTCAGGCCATGGCTAGTCTGACATCTCTGTTTGGGCTCGCTCATTCACAGGCAGACCAATCATTTCTTCTTTGCCTTGGGCCATTGGTCCCTCTCTCATCTGTTTTCTTTTAACAGCCTTGGGCCTTTTGTAAGGTCTGTCATCCCCACCTGGTCCAGCAGATCCTGATTCCACTCCTCTCCCTTTCCCAGTCCCGTCTCCACTCCAGATTTCTTCCACTAGTCTGATCCTTTTCTCCTTCAGCTTCTGGTTCCTCATCCAAAGTCTGTCCTTCTACTATTGATCTGTTCCTTCCCAGACCCAGAAACTTCCTTGATAGACTATGGTTGTTCACACCCATCTCTTCCTTCCTTGGCTGCTTTCTCCAGCCTCTTTCACCATCTAGTTCTGTTCCCATCACCCCAACTTGTCTCCTTGTCTTCTGTCTCGCTCAGACTAGGTCCCACCTCCAGCCACCCACTCCCTGCTCACAGTCTATGTCACCATTCCCACACCCACCCAACTTCTCTCACTGTCTCCCCCACCCAGTCTCCCCTCACATAATGATAGTTTAAAGCTGTTGAAACTCCACAACTCAAAAGACTTCCTCTGCTCTCAGTGCTTGACAAATATTCAGGCTGACCAGAGAAGCTGTGGAGTCTCCTTCTCTAGAGACTTTCCAGACCCACCTGGATCTGTTCCTGTGTGGGCTGCCCTGTTGAGACAGTGGAACCTGCCATCCCTTGGTACCCAGTGCCCTCTGCTCCCTGGGATGCTGGTAGGGAGCAGCAGGATTGTGACTCAGCCCCCACGTGAACGGGTTTCCTTCCTGCACCGCCAGCACAGGCTTCTGATGTTTTGTTTGCCATGAAGCTCTGGGGGCCAAGCAGGAGCTCCTGGAAATCAAAGGGAAAGAACAACATCTTGGGCTTGCCGAGGCGGGGTGCGTCCTGGCTGGCTGCAGGGGTGGGAGGGGAAATTTGAGGTGCTGAGGGAAGAGAGGTAGGAGAGCTGGAAGAAGGGCATGGGTCAGCTCTCCAGCATGAGCCAAACTCTCTCTGAAAGCAGCAATGTTTTTCAGATGTCTTTCATCTGCCAGCAGGGATCCTCATGGGACCCTCATGTTCTGAGGAGAAGGAAAGGCAGGGGTGTCCACTTCTCTACTTTTTCCCCAGGGTGTCCTCCAGTCTCCTTTCTACCCTACTGGGTAGGAAATGGGAGCCCAAAGAGTGTATCTTACACTGACTTGTGAGTAAACAGGGGTGAGGAGGCATCTCAGCTCTTATTACTCACCCTGGTCAGGAGATTGCCAGATCTTGGCTGTTATCAGACTTATCTCTATTGGTGTCAAAGACAAGACACTCAGAAGTTGCTCAAAAATAGCAAAAAAAAAAAAAAAAAAGGTCTGTAGACTCTCTGGTAGTGTCCAGCCTCAGCTTTTCAGTCCTGATGTCTTCAGGTTGCTCTGACATCACCCAAACCAGTTGGCCTCATCCAAACTTCTCCTGAGATGTCCTTCACTACCTCCACCTCCGAGTTGAGGGAGGACTAGTTGGCCTGGGCATCACTATGCTGTGGACTGTAATAATTTCACAGTGTGGATGGTTGCTGTTGGGGGCTGGGGATCTTCCCTGTTCTGGTTTCTGGACCAGTGTGATTCTAGGGCAGGTCTCTCTGTGTCTGAAGATGACCCCTAAGATGTACCAGCCCTCAGGCAGTGTGGAGGTTTTGTCTTGAGCCCTGTGGATTTTCCCAGAAGGGTTGCAGGACCACCCAAGCCTCATCCAAAATATGAGGGTCCAGCCAGCAGTAGATTTTATTGATTTATTCCTAAAAGATGAAAATCCATCCCTGGGAGAAGATCCCCATTTATCTCATTCCTTCCATAGCTTCTTCACAGCCTCTCCCTCCTCCCTGGCCAGCTGGGCATTACTGGGTTGTTGGACCCAACACTTCCACTCTCTTCCCTCTTTCAACATCTGTGACTCCCTGGAGGACAGAGTGGGCAGGAGCCATCCCTGGATCTACAGCCACAGAGGCTGATGTGGATGGGCTTTAGCTCCTACCTTGATGGGACACTTCTGAGCAAGTCCTGGTGGTGGGATGGATCTCTTCCAGGTGGGCACCAGTGCTGGGTTCAGCCAAGTGCATTGCTGCCAAGATGACTCCGGACTGATGCTGAGCCTGAGTCCACAGGGTCAAGCTGGCACTTCTCCCTGGGCCCTTCTCCCCAGCATCCTCTGCCTTCTCCTTGGCAAACTCCCACCCCAGCCTTAAAAGGGAGGCCCCCAGCCTGCCCTGCCTACCCACAGCCTTCCTACCCCTTGACCAAAACCTTCTGCCCCATCATCACCTACCTCCATCCCCTGGCCCTTGTTTTCCCATTCCCAGCGTTTACCCTCCAGCACGTAGCCCTGGGGGAGCTGGAGGATTGTACACAGAGGGAGAGGTTATTTTTCCTTGACATAAACATCCAAAGCCTTTCCTCGGCCCCTTCTCTTGAAACGTGGAGGTAGGACCTGGACTCATAACATCCGGCAGGAGGGGCTGGCCTTATCTGCCAGGAAACACTCAG